>CM073471.1:47380000-47652500 GCA_037074535.1 Gleditsia sinensis
CTCTGCTCACTTTTTTTAGCGAATTTCTGATATTCTTTTTTTACGAATTTTTTTTTGGAACAAGAAACCAAATTACACTGGAACTAGGACTCTTTTTTTTTACGAAATTTTAATTTTTTTGGAAGAAGAAACTAAATTGCACTAAGACTAGAACTCTTTTTTTGTGAAGGAATTAGACTAAGTACAAAAAGGAAATAGACTTAAACTAGGAATCTTTTTTTTTGGAAAAAATTAGAAGAACATAAACTAGAACTAGGACTCTAATCTAACCTAAAGAAAGGTAGAAAAAGAAGAATGACTCTAGAATACAAAATAAAAAAAGAAAAGATAGGACACCAACCAAATTTCAAGGAGTCAA
Source organism: Gleditsia sinensis (assembly GCA_037074535.1). Lineage (NCBI taxonomy): Eukaryota > Viridiplantae > Streptophyta > Magnoliopsida > Fabales > Fabaceae > Gleditsia > Gleditsia sinensis. Next base: position 47,380,359 of record CM073471.1, read on the forward strand.
AGCTCTGATACCAAATAATGTGTTTCCCTAAGCCAAGAAACAGAGTGTTTGGCGGAAGCAAAGATTGTCTTAAAAATTCAATGGATGTTTGATCGCCATGAGTTGCCTTAATAAGATCAGATTCAGTTCTTTGCCCAATAATCAAAGGAAGTTTTCACTTTAGGATAAAAAATCATTCTTTATTAATCATCAAAAAATCTCTAAATTACATGAACATAAAGAACCCTTATATAGTCTAACAATCCTAAACCTAGTAGGAAACCTTTAAAACTCCTAATTGGACTCTCAATAGAATATGGCCCAAATAACACTAGTTATTTGACCCAACTAAACTAACAAAAATAAACCCATAATTAAACTAATATTTGGCCATAAAGAATGGGCCCAAAATACTAACAATATCCTTAAAGAAAGCATATAACATAAAGCCCATAATACATCTTTAGTCCATGCATATTTGGGCTAGTTTTCTTTATGATCCAATAATATTTATTTAATGCCATCCTTAAGGTTGCAAAGTGTGACCCACTTGATGTTTTGACTTGGCCCCACAACTTCTTCTTTAGCATGCACATCCAAGATCAAGTCCAATAAAGCTTCTTTGGCTTGCTTTGCTTTGTTCCTAGTCATTGGACCTCCTATCCCTTACAAAGGATCCTGGGAACGGTTTGGAATAGGTTTGAAAATACCTTAATCTCCATCATTATAAGTGATAGCCACATAAAGAAAATTGTAATTCCTCATTGACATTGGTAGCACTCACAACTTTTTGAGCAACAAATGAGTGAAAAAACTTAGACTAAAGACTCAACAAACTATGGGTTATAAAGAGGTTACAAATAAGGAAGCTATATTGGTGAATTCAAAGTGTGAATCTTTAAGCTGGTATATGGGTAACTACAAATTCAAGGCTAATTTTTTGATATTACCAACCTCAAGCTATGGTGTGATATTGGGCATGCAATGGTTAAAGTCCTTGGGGGTTATCCAATTAGATTGCACCAAACTCACTAACACCACGTAAATGGTGTTATCACACACACACATAAACCTAGCAACTGAGAAGCACCGAAATGAGGATTTTTCTTATTACTAATGGGGAAAACCTCAAAGGTTTTCCATCAAAGGGAAAATCCCTAGAAAGATACAAAAAACTCAATATTTTCCTAAAAACTCTTAGATCACTTTCCTCTTCTTAACCCCCTTCTGCCAATAATCCCAATAATCCCTAACTAATAAACTCATTGATGCCACGTAAGCCTATTAGCAACAGTTTTATTGCTTCTTTGTAGTTAAATAAAACTTTGCATTTCCTTTTAAGTGAAACACATGTTTGATGAAAGACACATAAAATAGTAGATCCCCTATACTCTATAAAGCACATGTAACAAAACTGACTTTTTGAAGTGTTCCTTGTCCTCAAGGAAATGCAAAGTGTTAGGACTCTAAGAATGAGGAAAAATGTTGCTTAAACTACGCAAAGCTCATCCATATGGCATCTTCTATATTAGTGCGTGCCTATTGCACCAGTAGCGTAGTAGTTGTAACTCGTTTCCCATTTATTTAGCACCTTAATGTGTATAAGAGGTATATTGCTTTGCTTATCCAGTGGAGTTAAGGTAATGGTCATGAGCTTAGTGCCATGATGGTTCTTAAGGAGAGAAACATAGAAAACATTATGAATTCAAGTTCCTTCTAGGAGGTTGAATCAACAAGTAACTTCACCAATGGCCCATAATATAAAGCTGCAAGCTTGTGAGACTTCCTACTTGGGATTGTGGTTTCCTATAAGGTTGTAATTTAAGGTAGACTATGTCTCCTGCTTTAAAATGCCTCTCACTTTTGTGCTTGTCAGCCTAAATCTTCATTTTATTTTGTGCCTTCCTTAAATTGTGTTGTAACATAGCAAAGATGACCTCCCTTGATTTCTCCATTACATCAACGACTTCTAGTAATGACTGGCCTATCATATATGGCTTGCAAAGTATTGGAGCATACCAATATAGAGCTTAAAATGGAGTAAGGCCAATATCTTATTAGTAACTTGTATTGTACTAAAATTCAACTAATGGAAGATAATCTTCCTATCTATAAGTATTCTCCCTAATTGAGCATTGAAGGTAGCATTATAAGGTTTTATTAAAGGCTTTAATCTGTCTATTTGAGTGAGGATGGTAGGCCATAAACTTGTGGTATTGCACCCCTTGCATTATAAATAATTCTTTCTAGAAGGAGCTTAAAAAAATAAGAACCATGTCTGAGATTATCATTGATGGCTAGCCGTGCAATTTAAGAACATTGGCTAATAAAGACTTATCTACTAAAGGAGTTGTAATAAGGTGAGAGAGAGCAATTGTCACAACCCAAATTTTGACTACATGATTGGCATAGAATAAGGGTTAACTCACCCTGTAAGGCTACCTTAACGAAAACATAGCACATAAAATCAAAAAATTTACTCAATTTAAAACAATAACCAATCAAAATATTTATCATAAAATATATTTCTTATTCAAAATAAAAATACAAATAAAACCTATGGTGAAAACCTTGCCTTTTGAATTAAACGAAATCAGATTCAAAAATCCTTCATCAGTTAAACCACAAAATCAATATCTTCAAATATCATAAAGCTATAAACAAGTGAAACATAAATAAAGATCATGCTCGAATTAGATTACCACTCCAAAAACTACCACTTACATAAGTTAGATTCATATATAAATATTACACATCTTTGTATAGATCAAATTTTCATTTTCAAGTTCATACAAAATATCAAGTACAAAACAAATACTTCAATTATGCATTAGAAACGCAAACCCTGCCAATGGTAACAGAACAACTATAGATTTCAAATAGAGCAAACAAATAAACAATAACATTAAGCCCATAATAAAATTGGGCTCACCAAATTAACCTATCTTTTACGCTTCCAATACACCACTCTTATTCTAATATTGATCTAAAACAAGGGAAAATGATGAAATGGGTCATGCAACTTAGTGAGCAAATAATATAATCTATAACGAAGTAAGGTAAGTACTTCACGTTAGCGATTTATGAAAATAACTTTAAACACCTCATCGATTATATAATCTACTCTATCAAATTGCTAACCATTTCCTCAAGGAATTAAACAAATAAAAAAATATGAACATATATCTCCCCAGGACTTCACATTAAGAAGATCCTTACTCTTTTGCATATCTTCCTTCAATTATCATTTCTCATACCTCCTTTAACTATAAATACAATAATTTTCACTTATATGTAAAAACTTTCATACGTAGTAAAATATTTAACCAAAATCATACTTTTAGTTACATGTTAACTTTTTTACAACGATTTTGATACAATATAAGCTTATTTCTAAATGATACACCAATTTTTTCTTCCCCCTCTCCTTTCAATAAACTTGATTTAAGGTTCAAAATAAGGTTCTATACTAAACTATAAGTACTTAAGAATTAGAAATCAAAGTTTACTTATAAAATCTTAAGCTTACAAATATCATAATAAAGACAAATTTCTTTGTATTATCATCTTAGAAATTTAACTGGGAGGACTCCATATCAAAATCATATAAAAATTTTCTAAGCACATAGCAAGGGAGGGAAAATCACAATTCAAATTCCATTAGGTTTCAGAAGGCATGGCACTTGTCAATGATCTTTTACAAATTATATCAATAAAAATAATAATAATAGGAGGTACACTAGCCACTCCCACCAAAATGAGAAATCCTCTATGAAGGCCAACAGACAAGGCTAGAATCACCCTCACTATGTTGCCTGACACACAAGACTAGCAATACCCTTGCTATCTAGGGTTACAAGGTGCACCAAAGTAAACATATACTATTGCTAACAAATAATGTTTATGAAAAGATTCCTCTCCAGAAATCCTTATTTCATATTTCTATTAAAATTAAAATAACAATAGTAATAACATATAATAACGATAATAAACAAATATATAACATAATACTAGTAATAACATAGGACATAAACTTTAGAAATAACTCATTGGATAGTTTATTTATTGTCCATTCTCAAATACATATCAGAATAGTTTTATTATTCCAAATTTCATATCAGAAAACATATCAACCTCACTGGCGTTAAAATTCATAAGCTTATCACATTCAATCAGAACAAAATTTCATATTCACTTATAATTCATTAAATTGTTTATGGTCATAAGACACACATTAATACATCTCTATCCTAAAGTCCCTTAAATCAATAAAATTACATTTTGAAAACAAATGTGCATTAGTAATTCTCTTTATTTAACATTCATTAGTTTGTTAATACTGTGCCTTATTCATATTTCATATATATTCAAGAATCATCAAAACAATTTATAATTTTATAACTCATATGAACCTATGAGACTCGCAACTTTAATGTGAATACATTGTTAAAATGATTTCAAGCTTAACTAGATCACTAATATCAAAGTTTTATATCAATGAACCTATACTAAAACCACTATACATTCTCATTTCCAAAGTTTAGATTAACATTCTAGAATAAAGTTGTTTAATATACTTAGAAACACAATTTCTACTTCCCTTAATTAACTACTACAGTTATGTTAACTCTATATATCTCAAGTTAATTTACAAAAGCAATATTTTCTAAATCTAAATAATACTTGAATTAATCTTAGGACCAAAAGAAATCTTAGAGCTACAATACTTCAAAAATCCCCTCCATAGACAAAAATCTTTAGCACCTGACGCGTTAAATCTATAATTTCCTTGCTATAAAACCTAAACTCATCCTTTAATTAGCCAATCCTAGGTGTGTGTATATACACACACACACACACAATCTTGATTCATCCAATTAGAACACCATTAATGCATATCACCATATCGTGTACATCCCCATAGGTCTTCATCTTAAGGTCACATAACCCTTCAACCATCTCATGCATCCCTAATCAAAATAAGCAAGATTTGCCAAAACTTAGCTTATTCCTTGAAATAGCAAGCATCCAATTTTTCTAATAATTTGCTTTAACAAGAAAATTTTCAAAATACCTATAGTCCACAATTTCCCATGTGCCTAAAGACTAGTTGTAAATAGTTATAACTTGATATAAAAATCTAACTTTCTAAACACAACAAAATTTATAGAATTGGCCTTAAGAATTCAAATAATACTACTACACATTATGGTTTTATATCACTACTCACTAGGTTTTGAACTCCAAATAAGCTAACTCTTTAAGCGAATTTTTTGAAATCAAATTGATTATACAAAAGTTGAATTCATGCTCAGCAACTGAGAACAACCAGACTTCTCCTTCTTCATGTAGGTATTGTTCACAACATTGTTCATGTTTCTATTCACAAAAGCAAAAATCCATTATTCACATAAGAAAATGGCTTCATATAAATGTAGAAGCTTTGGTATTGGGGTTCTACTAACCCCTAAATGTAATATCCCGTAATTTTTAAATAATAATGTTTTTCTATAAACAAATATATTTTTATTTTAAATGATTATTTTTGCTAAAAGTAGATACGCTTTAAATTAAAATGATTTTTGTTTTGTTTAAAATAATTATGTTTGGCTTTAAATAAATTTTTATATTATTTTTATAAATTTTTTCTTTTAATATGCATAAATTTATTTTATATTATGATTTTTTTTATTAAAATTTTTATTAATAAAATCATGATTTAAGAGTTCAACTAAAGTATTACAAGAATATAAATTTTTAAAAATTCTTAGGATACTTTAGGATGAAAAATAATATTATTATAAATATAATAAAAAAAATTAAATATTTAATTATTAAATAATAATAAGTAAAAAAAAGAAAGAAAAAGGGGGAGGGAGAGATTAAAGCGTGAAGAGAAATCTGCGAAACATTCGTATATGAATAGTGTTTCTCTCTCCTTATTTTCTTTCTCTAGATTTGGAGTATCTTTGAGCCTCCGATCTCAAAACTAAGAATACCACTAGATTCAAGACGAAGAGTACTACGATATTGGCCAAATAAATTTTCAAATCAACCGCAGAATTACCGTAGATCAAAAGTAGAAAATCTTAGAAAAAGATAAACTCTGAAACTCCTATTTAGAGACTTCAAATTGAAAATCTGACACCGTATATGGATTCAGGAGATAGAAAAACCTTAGGATATTAAGCCATATAACAACATTTTGTATGTCGTGAACAGTAAATCTGATCAGTATGAATAGTGATTCTGACCTTAAATAGTGTCCCATCAGTTAATTAGTGTTGACCAAATTTCTGGAGGCTAAATTTTGCTATTTTGGAGTCATTTCCTAGGTTTTTGAACCCTCTGGACTCGTTTTTTAGTTTTATTTAGTCAAATTTGGATTGAAAAAGTGCATTTTGGGACTGTCCAATCTAAAACCTTACCTTTGGAGTATATAATTCTTTCTATGACTAACCCTATACTTTTCTTGAACTTTAAATGTATAATTAGTTCTGTTTATAAGTTATTTATACTGTTATATGTCTCTAAAATTGATTAAATTACCTGATTTATTTGCTAACTAGCATATTGTTTAGGAAGAGTATGATTTTGTATAATTTTTTAAAGCAATTAAACATGTGATTTTGCATACATTTCTCAATAGCATAGAAAGTGATTATTTTATGCATGTGGCATTGATCTATAAAGCTATAAGATTGCCTTAGAAAAAAAGGCATGTATATGTTATGAATCCTGACTAAAAAGTTTATGATAGATCAGCTGTACTAACACTAAAATTTTGTAATCTACTAAAAGCTCTGTTTTGAATAATATAGCATATGTGTAAATGATAATTTTTGTGGAGGAATCCTATTGGAAACACTGTTTACTAACAACAGGTGATGTTAGCCCTTGTGCACCTTGATGCCTCAGCTAGCAAGGTTGATGCTAGTCTCGTGTGACGACCAACACACGAGATATGATATGTAAAGAAGAGTGGGATGCCTACTATCTGAGCGAGATGTTGACTATATGATATGTGATTTGCCTTCCCTTGCTGTGTGCTTGGGAAATACCTATATTAAAGTCCCTTCGCATGTCCTCTTGAATGGTGGTAGGGCAAACCTTAGTTGAGATGCTGAGTTTAGGCAAATCCTACACTACTAAAGTACGAAAAGGCTTGAACTCTAATATGATTGTTCTTATATGGGATCCTCATAATGTTTTCATGTGAAATATTTTGATGCATAACAACATTTTTTTAATTATCAGACAATACAATATATGGTTTTGAATATTTGAATATCCTTTATTTCGAGAATATTTGAAATACGGGTCCCATATGGATGTACTTTCGAACTGTATTTTCTATGTGACAAATTTTAAAAATATGAGTACATCTATTTGTTAACCTAAGAGGTCATAGGAGGTATTATTTGCTCACTAAGTTGTCAAACTCACTACACGATACTTGCATTTTTTTTTCAGATAAGGATACAGAGTTTGGTCCTATAGCTATGTGATCAACTAGGTATCATACTCTCTGGGTGAGCCTATGTTGCTTCCAAGGCTCACAATTTTTAAATTTTTGTACTTGTATTCTAGAGTATGCTCTGAATGCCACAAGTAGAATATCTACTTCTGCTATAGTATGTGTATAAAGACTTAGCCTGTATATTTAGTTATATTAGAGAACTTGTAAACATATGTTATTAATCTTGATATGTGATATACTTGAAGCAAGTATGCAATAGAATAAGGTTAAAGTTATCTACTACTCGTGATAATTGTGTTCCTTTAAATTGGGGGCGTGACAAGTTGGTATCAAAGAATTAGGTTTCCGTGTGGCTATCGGAGCAAAGGATTCTTTAGTAAGACCTTTAGTATAGATATAGCTGGACATATTTATACTTCAGGTGCTGCTGAGGGATTTTATAGGGTTTCAATTTTCTTTCCATTCCAAGTTTGTTAAAGTTCTTAGTATAAGGTCAACTAAATATTATGGTACTTTAAAAAGGTATTTTGTTTTCTTTAACCTATGATGCCGCCAAGAACTAGAGCGATTACTAGAGAAGCTGTAGATCATGCATCCTCTACAGAAGAGTCTGCATACTCTAAAATTTTAGTACAAAGAGGCCGTGGTAGAGGCTGACATAAAGGAAGAGGCAGAGGCAAAAGGCATGCACGGAGTACGAGAACCCCAAGACATGATGAACATGTCCATGTATCTGATAGAGTCCCTAAGGAGATAGTAGAACCCTCTTAGGAGCTACAAGATAGAACAGCTAATATGATTGCTGGCATACATAGGAGTTTAGAGATATTGGCTAGATTTATAGTAGAACAGGGCAGGAGGGATGGCCAACCACCAGAAAATGATCCTAAAATGCAAGAATTGGAAAGACCAGCTAAACAAGAGAACAAGTTTATAGGGATTGAGGTGACATTACCGCAATTCCTAAAGTTGAAGCCCCCGACTTTTTCTAAGTCAGATATTCAGGAAGACCCACAAATATTCATTGATGCAGTGGAACAAGTTTTCAAAACTTTGAGGTGTTCCACTAGAAAATCTATTGAACTAGTGTCCTTTCAACTATCAAATATGGCCAAGGTTTAGTTTGAGACTCTGGTACAAGGAAGAGCAATTACTTTACCACCAATGGAGTGGGATGAATTTAAGGAAGCATTTATGAATCGTTCCTACCAATTAGTGAAAGGGACAAAAGGGCCAGGGAATTTGAAGAATTAAGACAGACACCAAACATGACAGTTTTTGAATATGACATCCGTTTTACTCGATTGTCTAGATATGCATCATATCTAGTTCCTAATGAAAAAGATAGAATTAAGATATTTGTTTCAGGGTTGATACATCCATTGTTTAAATCGGTGGGTTCCCTGATGAACCATTTTCAAACTTATTTAGCGGTTATGGATTGTGCAAGAATGATGAAAACACGAAAGCTAGCAGACATAGAAGGTCTAAAGAAAAGAAAAAGAGATCGGGATAGTAATATCCAGACTAGTTATAATCCTAATGTAAGAGGACCAAGATTTTAGAATCCACAGTGTTTTATTCAAGCAGGGTCTAGTAGCTCCAGCCAGGCATCTGTTAATATTAATAAGCAAAGAATGATTTAAAGAGATATGAGACCCACTAGTCAATAGGATTCAAGATCAATTCCACTATGTCCCATTTGTGGTAGGCCTCATACTGGACAGTGTCACAGAGAAACTGGTGCATGCTTTAAGTGTGGACAAGTAGGTCATTTGATGAGAAATTGTCCACAATTATGAAATTTGAGTCAAACATCAATACAACCAGCTTCACCCCCTGCATCTGTACCACCACGACTAAATAGAGTAGCTTTAGTTCAAGCAAGTAGTGGTGGTACTAGTAGAGGATCAAAAAGTCGAGGTCGAGAACAAGTCAGAGTTTTTGCCTTGATACGGCAGGACGCTCAAGCTTCAAATGTAGTGATGACAGGTACATTATCAGTATGTTCTCATAGAGCATATGTACTATTCGATCCTAGTTCTACTCATTCATATATATATCACCATTCTTTGCTAAGAAATTAGGTAGGGATCCTACTAGTTTACATTGTTCTTTTGTGGTTACTACTCCATTGGGAGAAATTTTATTGATAAAACAATGTGTATAAATCGTTTGAGATTTCGATAGAAGATAATGAGACTTTTGTAGATTTGATATTTTTAGATATGGTAGACTTTGATGTGATACTAGGAATGGATTGGTTGTCATCATGCCATGCCTTCTTGATACAAGGAGATCATAATGAGGTACCCAATAATTTAATCTCTGCTTTAACAGCTCATAAGCTATTACAAAAAGGATGCCAAGGGTATTTAGTAGTGGTAAAAGATGTTTATATGAAGTACACCAATGTAGAGCAAGTTCTAGTGGTTAGAGAATTTTCTGATGTGTTTCCTGAGGAATTGCCAGGGTTACCTCTAGAATGAGAAATTGAGTTCGATATTGATTTGCTTCCTAGAACCCCACTGGTGTCTATACCTCCATATAGAATGGCACCAACTGAACTTAAGGAGTTGAAAAATCAGTTACAAGACTTGTTAGAAAAGAGATTTATACGCCCTAGTACTTTTGCTTAGGGTGCTCCAGTCCTATTTGTGAAAAAGAAATATGGATCGCTACGACTGTGCATTGATTACAGACAGTTGAATAAGGTGACAATACATAATAAGTATCCATTACCTTGTATAGATGATTTATATGACCAATTATAGGGTGCCCAATGTTTTTCAAAAATTGATTTGAGATCTAGGTATCTTCAATTGAGGATAAGGAAGGAGGACATTCTGAAAACTGCTTTCAGGACTCGGTATGGGCATTAAGAGTTCTTAGTAATGCCATTTGGTTTAACAAATGCCCCAGCTACATTCATGGATTTGATTAATAGAGTATTTAAACCTTTCTTAAATCAGTTTGTTATTGTATTCATAGAGGATATCCTAGTATATTCAAGGAGTTCAGAGCAGCATGAGCGACATTTAATGATAGCTTTCAAACCCTAAGAGAACAACAGATGTATGCTATGTAACAACTCCACTTATGTAACAATTTTTTTTCTATATTTGTAAAATGTCATGAAGTTATTACCTCATTACAACTTAACTCAAAATAAAATTTATTTAATTTATACAATACTGAGTTTACATACACATTATTAATTTACAAACATCTATACAAAAGTCTAACATATACATATTAGCCCTAATCATCCCTAATCATCCACGTAGACTACTTTCGGGGACACTGGTGCGGGTGGCGGCACCTCCACCGGAATCTCAGTCACGTCTATTACAGATATATTCGATATAATCGGTAGTTGCCTAAGGTAAGGCAGTTCAATCCAATGTACAACAATAATAAGTGTCATGGAGAATGGCTGCATAGTTGATCTTCTGAACATGATATGAAAAAATAGTGAGAATTAAATCCCAATAGGTTCAACAATAAATCATAATCAATATAGCTCATAACGTCATGTTCATCTGTATAAGCTACAACAAATATCTTAGGTCACATGAATGCATTTTATCTATGCATATTAAAATCGTACAATAATGACATGTATGGCAGGATTAACTATTTTCAGAATATCATATGATGACTATGATTTTTTATTCTCATATCAAGCAACCCCAGTCAGGGTGAGTATTTTCTACTCTCCGGTACGGGCTTTTCTCGCTCCATTTGACATGGCACACTTTCTCTTTCTTTTCTCATTAACATAATCATAACCATTGGTAGGGCATCCCCTACTGGTGCACTACACAGATTGCCATGTGACTGTGCTTATTTCTTTTCTTTTCACAATAATAGCCAAAAATATGATTTCAATAACAAGTATGTTCATTAAACTCACATCAAAATATAATTATTACCAAAAATCATTAGTAATCATGCCATGAACATAACCGTTTCAAATATCACTTTATAAAATATTTTCATGTCAAAATTACACACTTAAGATGGTAAGAAGTTCATGCAATGGTAATGATTATGGCATATACTAGTTATTTATTATTTTCATTTATAAGATTCATCTTCTTTTTTAAATATTATTTTTATCTCTTTATTTTCTTGATGCAGGTTTTCATCCTATCTGACCTTCTCTTACTACTCAGAGCATAACTCCTTCATTTTAACTCCGATTTAGGTGATCTTGGTGTCAATTTAAAGATAAAACTATTATGTTGAATAGTTTACCAAATATTAAAGATTCTTGGTGATATTACTCCCTCAAGTGATAGGTTATTCCTTCTCGGGTAGGTTCTGACCTCTACTTACTAATCTGTCCATATCTCTCTCATAAGAATTCCAAATTGAGTGATTCCAATGGTTAAAATTCCGTTACACATATATCTATAAGTTTTATGTTAACTAGTTATTTTAATTTCCTACAAAATGTTCTCAAAAATTCAAACACATAAGCTTTCCTAACAGATTCTTCCTTGATTAATCATTTTCTGACCACTGCTTACTAATCGGACCATATCTACCTCATATAGACTTCAAATTGAGTAAGTATAGTGTCTAACACTCCATGAGACATAGATCTACATTTTTCATGTTAACCATTTATTTTAATTCCTTACTGATTCTTCCCAGAATTTTAAAAACATGAGCATAAAATGTTGCCAACCATAGCCATACATATGCAAAACTATCTACACCAGCCTAAATATTCAAATATACATCACATGCAAGATTAATATGTAAAATGATAGAGCAACATCCATGACCAATCATCAAAGTTCTAAGATCAGAATCCCATATAAATGTTACAAATTTCATAACTTTTCAAAAAGAAATATTGTTAAACCTACCTAAGGATCTCCCTAGCTCACTTAGTGAATTCATTTTCTTGTTTCCTCTTGAAGGAAGTAGCAAGATTCCTCCCTTCCCTTAGCTCTTCTAGCTGCTTAAATAAGAGAAGGAGGGTGATTTTTGGAACCCCAAGGATGAAGAAGAAAGATGGATTCAAGTGGAGATTAAGCCAACTTACCTTGAGTACTTAGTCCTCTAGACTTCTCCTTTTTCTTCTTTCATTTCTTCTCCCCTCTTTCTATCCTTTCCTCACTCTACCTTGCTTCTATTTTTCCTCTCCCTCACTTAGACAAAATTATAATGTTATAAGGGTGGATTTTACTTAAATATACTATTAAATAATTCACCTTTCATGATCATGGATCTACCTTATCACAATTAGGATGCACTTGGTTGATTTTTTGGAAAACAAACAACTCATGTTCTTGTCTTCCTCTTCCTTAGTCAAGATATGCATAGGAAAAGGAGATTTTTATTTTGAAAATTATGATAATATGTTCTTAAGACAAGGGACAAGGTCCCTTTGATTTAGGGATTCATTTCCTTTTTCTTTTGTCTTAATCAAGTATGATAGGTTTGCCTTTCTAAGTGGCAAGTTTCTAGCCCTTGAATCTCCCTTACTTGGCTGAAATTATTTGTGTGGGATAGGAATGTTTTGTCCTAATGCCATGTATTATGATACCACTTGCTAAAATTATGACTGTAGGATATAGATGTTTTGTCCTAATGCCTTGTATTATCATACCACTTGCTAAAATTATGAATGTACGATATTACACCACTTGCTAAATTTTTGTCTTAATGCCATGTCACCTAATCTTGATTACACCATTATTTCATCACTTTACTTTTATTTTTATTTTTATTTTTCCTCTTGGGTTTGGGCTCATTCTTGCCCATTTTCTTTACTTTGGTTAAAATTCTACCTTTCATAATGGGCTTGGTCACATTTTCATGATTTTTGGGCTACCGATTCAATTCTTATATCCTAGTCCAAGTTTATGTTTTATTTCTTCATTGGGCTATCCTATTGGCTTGCTAAAAATACATGTGAAGTAGGAAAACTCTATATGAAGTGTCCATAGGTGAAAACCCAATTTATAGGTGGAGATACTAAACTTAGTAACTTTTACTCTTAAATTAAGAAAAATTACCCTAATCCAATCTTCTTGAAATTTTAAGACCTTTACTTACTTCACAAAAATTTATCTTCCTTGCCTAAGAATTTCACCTTTCTTTAGCATGCTTATTTCTAATATTTCCTCTTAGGTTTTCTTTCTTTACCTATTCCATTAATATTAGAACATTTCTATGCATACACATAAGGTGAAGAATTTCTAAGGATTATATTTCCTTAGATATCTAAAAATTGTCTAATAAATTTTATTTCCTTAATTAAATATTTATGTACCTTTATTAATAAAAGAAAAGAAAATAGAGATGTTACTTTGAATACTTTTGTACTTTTATTAATACATGAAATGAAATTAGGGATGTTACATATAGCTCCCTTAAATCTAAAAGCATGCAAAGGAGTCAAGCTCACACGACTCTAAAAGAGCACTTTGTGGGAGGCAACCCACATTTTAGTTTTGAGTTTTCTTTTGTTTTGTTTTAATGCTTTAAGTTTTGTGTTTGAACTTTTTTTGGTTTGATTTCTTTAGTTTGGATAGTTATATGTGTTTTTTGGTGTTTTTCAAGTTAATATCTATGTACCTAAGGTTAGGAAAAGGATCAACTTCGAAGAGATCTTCAACAGAGAGAAAATTCGAGGAATAGGGCATTCCAACACCAAGCACAGGCATTCTGTGTCTCAAGACACAGTCGTGCCCAAGGTCCTACAAAAATTGAGACTTCTTGCATACAACACAGGCAAGTCGCGTTCCAAGACATGATCATGCCTGCATGCAAAACACGTTCCTACAAAGAACACAGGTAGGCCGTGTTCCATAACATGACTTGGCCCTTCACCCGTGCCCATGCTCCCAACACACCAACCCAATCGTGTTATCAAGCATAACCATGCCAGTTAAGCTTTCTTTTATTTCCCTCCCCTGATTTTTCTTTCCTATTCTTGTGCTCTTCTTCACCTGTGCCCATGCCCCTTTCTCCCTCACCTCACACTTGTGCTCTCCTTTTTCCCTCAACCTTATCTCTTTCTCCCTCGTCCCACACACCTATGCCCTATAAATCCCTCACGCCGTGCCCGTGCCTTTCACACTTAACGAACGTCCACCTACTTTGCTTGTCCCACCATTTGGTTGATAGGATTTGATAGGAAACATTTATAAGGCTCAATTACCTAACCTATGCCAGAATTACATTGGAATTTTTTAGTTCAGTTAACGTGGTCCTTTTTTGAGGTCTTGACTTCGATCAGGGCCGCATTAACTTTTGATTGTTTGATAGTGATTATAGTTTATCACTAGCTCAATTTAATGCACTATTTAGACTACCTCTCAAGGGTCTTAGAGCAGTCCCCCAAGGTTTTAATGCACAAAAATTTTGGAACTTAATTTTTTTAGGAGGCAGTATAGTGCTTCAGTTTTCAAAGACTCATCAATTTAGAACCCATGCTTCAGATATTTACAATGCCTTATGGCCCATACTATTTTTGGTATGGGTGAAAGTGATGGGGTTGCAAATCAACAAGGGTTATATTTCTTATGGGCTATGGTAAATGCAATTTAAGTTTATACAAAGGCATTCATGGCTCATCAAATGACAAGAATGGATAACATTATAAATGGAAAAATTGTGATAGGGGGATTGGTAACTACCATTGCTAGAGGCTAGGCTTAGAGCTAAATTTACAGGACTTGCAACCTATAACTGGTAACAGAAGGATTGATTTAGAATCTTGTCTACATATAAAATTGATTGTAAAACTAAATTTTGACTATTGGTTGCATCTCTGAGGGTATAATATTTTCCTCATACCTAGCTCAAATAGAATAGCGGTCACCAATCACGATAATTGGATATACCTTTTTGAAGAGGGCCATGATACTCATATGTTTGAACCTGACAATGATAAATGTAAGGACTATTTTTTTTTGTCTCTTAGAATTAATGAGGTATTAAAACACATAAAGAAGATAGCAACACAAGAGTTAGAATGTAAAACATATATATATATATATATATATATATATATATATATATATATATATATATATATATATACATACCATTAGCTTGCTTTTCAGAACTACATTAGTGGTTAGCCGTATATATACGTGTAACCTCAAGTACTAAGCATTATATTCAAAAGACTAAGTATTATACAAGTTAGACATAAAAAATAGATCAGTCTAATTAGTTACATAACCCTACACTAACTATACAGCAACATCATACGGCCCATCACCCCTGGGGTGCGAAGGGTGGAGAAGGTGGTGCCGGTGCTGGTATCTTAATAACGTTAAACACAATAATATTTGATATTATGGTGAATTGTCCTAAGTATGGGATCTCAACCATCTGGATTTCCAATAGTAGCGATAAGAACACTGCTGGCATTCTACTTAACCCTATTTGAACATAACACCCAAAAAGAGAATAGTGAGAACAAACATCCTTATGGGTTATGTCTAACTGTATAACTACAGAAAACATTTCCCTTTTGGTAATACAGATATAACATGAGTTAAATATTATGCTTGTATGTTTAACAATTGTAATTATGCTATGCAGAGATATTATACATAGTGGCTGATCATCTGTGATTTCATCTTTGGTCAGCAATAGGGTAATATGAGTCATTCTCCCATTCGCTACTCACACACCACTATCACCTGGTTGGAGTGGCTATACTCCCTCTCGGTACACTCAAGGCTAGTAGGGCGTTCCCTATTCGGTACCATATCAAGCCATACAACCTTGTCAGGTCACCTTACTATTGTAAAGGTCGTCCCATGTCTTATAACATCTTTTATTTATCTAGCCATACTCATATCATTAACATTAATAATATTCAACACCATATGCATTAAAATTGTGTAATTATGTATGCATCATACCTCCCAGTATGCATAACACCATGGCATATATATGCATTGAATATTTCATCAAGTCAATCACCACTTAATACAACATTGTAAAGTGATTCATAATATAATCATGATTAACATGGTAAGGATGAAGAAATTAATGTATTACATTCATTTTTAGGTTAATAGTCTTTAGTTTAGGTTCTCTAATCACTATCCAATTATTATGGTTTATTGGAGGTGGAAACAGTTGAAACTGAGCTAAAACAGCACCGGACATGACTTGGCCATGTCTTAGAATACAATTATGCCAGGAATGGCACAATTCTCCCACCTGCACAGAGCACGGGCGTACCCTGTGCATGTCTAAAATTTCTATTAATTTCCACACTTCCAAACAGCCATCCAAGTCCCAAAACAACCAATAATGCAGATATACATAAAATTCAAGTCATCTATTGGTCATAAATACATATCTACCAACTTCAATTAGCTCAAAAACCATGAATAGCTTCCCTTCCTTCGTCTAATATATGCATTCACTGCACCTATCATCAAATTTCCAACCCATTTCCAAATTTCACTATCTAGCTTCAAGGAGAAAACACATAACCAAAATGTTCGTATCTACATCATCACTATATGTACAAGCTTAAAAATAAGGTCAATGTTAAACTTACTTATTCTCCCTCACTTAGATTTCTTTCCCTTTTCTTGCTTGAGCTCTCTCTTCTCTTCCACTATCAAAATCTATCAATTTCTCCCACAAATCATCCTTTAGGAAAATAAACAAGAGAAGAGAAGAAGATTAGAAAGATTAATCTATAGGAAATTCACCTTGGTTCCTCCCTTCTGGATTTTCTCTCTCCTCCTCCTTCTTCTCCTTTCTCCTTGCTTGGCCATGGAACTCCATCTCTATTCCCTTAGTGATCAACTTCTTCAAGAATTCAAAAGGAAAACAATAAAATATTAAGGCTTGCACAAGAAGCCAACAATGTCATGCCAACTATACCCTTAACTATGCAAGAATTACAAGATTGTCATCCTATTACATTGTGACTAGCTTCTTGACTAAGGCCTTGTTTGGCTTGTGTAAATTCCCAAAAAGAATTAATCTTCTCTTGAGAAAAGTGCTAATGGACTTTTGAGCTACCCTTCCCACATGTCTTCAATTCATCTCTTGCCGTCCGGCTCTAGCCCTAAAAGATGAGAAATTATCATTTTTTCCTTGGGAATTTTCTTCAAAAAAGGAATTCTTCCTTGCATCCTTTATGAGTATATACTTAAGATTTAATAATAATAAATTATTTTGACTCTTCCTATTGTTACAATGAACAACCCTAGCCCTTACCCTTACCCCTACCCCTACCCCCACTCCTATTTCCCCTTTCTCCTACATTTGAATCTACAGGTCCTTCTACTATGCCTCCCACTAATTAGAAATCCTTCTCATCTCAACTTAGCCAAATAAAGGAGGAGCAACTCAATCAAAAGGCCACCCTTCATACCATGTAGGACATAATGAAGTACATGGAGGGCATAATGGGTGTTATGCATCACATGGTGTAGACCTTATACAATTGGCACCTCACTCAGCATCCACCACCCCTGCCACCAAAAGACCCATGATTCGGTAAGTTATCCCCTTTCATAGCTCGCAATTTCCATTATTTATGAACATTAAGGACAATGTATGGTTTAAGCATAGGGGTAGCTACTTTTTCAGATGATTGGTCTTTATTTGATTGTACATACTTTGTCTGTGAGTCCCTTTAGAATGTTATTTTTAATTTTCTTCTACTTTCTTGGTTTTATTGATTAGTCACAAAGTTATCTATTCTAGGAATAGGCTTATATAATATATGTTGATTTTAACTCATGAAGACGTGATGTATAACAGTTTATGTGAAATAAATTATTTGTCATCTAGTCTATCTCTTCTAGCATTGAACTTCTAATTCTTTAAAACCATCTCACCTATTGTGCTATGAATAGTATGCCCATTTTTTATTTTTGGTATGATGAAAGTGTGAAGATAGGGAAAGGTGAAGAATGAGGGAAAATAAAACTCAAAAAGTCTTTACTCTGAGTACCCCTTGAAAGCACCAAAAAGGCCTTAATTTGAGTACCTAGTTGCCTATAACCTAGTGAGATTGAGCATAAAATGCATTCCCTATGTATTTCAAATAAAAAAACATTAAAAAAAGAGAAAAAAGAAAGAAAAAGTGTGAAGCAAAAGATTTTGAGTAAGAAAAAGAGTTATAAAATTGAAACAGAAGTAAGGCAAGGTAGGGAGATCTAAAAGATGCGGTGTCTTACTTGAGTGCCTAAAAATCAATTTGGTGCATAATATTTATGGTGATAATAAAAGTAGGTGTATAATAAGAGAATTTGGTTTTAGTTTTAGAAGAATGGAGACTATCTGATAAATGCCTACTCATATATCTATTTACATCACATTGATTGAGTGATGGATTGGTTGTGTTACATTTTCCCCTTTTCTGCTAGTATGTATTGTTATTTGCTTGAGGATAAGCAAAATTTTAAGCATAGGACAGTTGATAAAAGAGAAAATTATGTGTCTAATTGCTATATTTCATCCCTTAATATGTAGTTAACTTACGACTACCTATTTACTTCCGTTCTATTTTATTTTGGTTGCTCTGGATACTGCTCAGTTGTATTTTTTTTTTTATAGGTAAGCAAGAGGACCTAAGAATTAAAGGGAAAATCATATTTGGAGAGCTCTTTGGACTAGGAGTAAGCTAAAGAGGAATCATAGAATAGACAGGCTTCAGAAGGGAAAAAAAGGAGTAAGTAGTACCCAACACGGCCAGGTTGTGTTCTAAACCTCTAAACACGGCCAAGCTTTGTTCCATGTAGGATGTAGTGCAGCTTCTCCAGAACCAACCTGAAGCATGACCATACCGTGTCTTGAAACATAGCCATGTTGTAAGTCCGTATAACTCCATATTTTTTAGGGTTTTAGGTAGCCTGGAAGCTATATATAGTGGGACTTAACCTCTTTTTATATTATGGACATTCTGGACACTCTAAAGCTAGTATTAGAGCATATTTACAGTTTCTTAGTGTTTTAGATTGGATTTTACATAGATTTGAAGATTTCGTATCAATTATCTGTACTATGTTTTATCTTTCTATCTCTATCTCTCTCTACTTCTACTTCTCTTTCTCAAGATTGTATTAAACACCTATGGGTTATTTAATGAAATTATCTTTGGTTATTATTTCAATTATACGTGAGTAGATTCTATTATAGGATTAGGGAAACTTTCTTATGATATAATGATACTAAATTATTGAATCCCTGTTTGTGATTATCTATAAATGATCAGATTAACTATTATGCATTATATCAGTTAATAAAATGATTGGCCATCGTTTTGTCATATCTGAGGTAATTAACTAAGAACTAAAAAGAGAAAGTTAATGCCAGATCTTGATAGTTAATTAGGGATGTTCTAATCACAAAAATAGGCTAAAACCTCATAGGAAATGAATCAGTTGGTTGGCACAAAACTTCAAGGGTTTAAGTTAAACTATGAATCACAAAAGTAGGTAATTAGATTACCCTAAGTATAATTATAAGACCATAAAAGAGGCTATTAATGAATTAAAGTTAAACCATCTCTGATTACTCAGATAATTGCAATTGGATATTGTCACTTGAATATTGAATATCATAAGTGTGGTGAAGCCCTAACCCTAAGACTTTTAATAATTGGATTTCATTACTTCTAATTTGATTGAGTGCAGTTTTGATTCACTATATTTCTCCTATATTGCATTGATTTTGATAGTTTACTTCGAAAAAGACTAGTAGTTGATACGTTGGTCTTTGTGAGACACAACCCATACTTGCCAAATTGGCTACAGCTACGCCATGCACTTACGTTATTTAGATAAACACACACACAATATTTAAAGAAAGGGTTTAATTAGGTTTAAAAAAGGATTTACCAAATTCAAATGATGTTGGTAATTTCAAGGATTTTATTGTATTTATTATATGGTTTTTATGGGAAATTATGTGGTAAACCAAGATAATTTGATATTGATGGCAGAATTGTAGTTATTAATGGTTTTAGGGGAAAAATTGTAAATGACCAAGGATATTTAAGGGCAAATGTAATTTATCAAGTTTGCCTTTCCCCTATCAGATTTATAGGTAGATAATTTGAAGAAAATTTCAGAAAACCTTAAAAGAAAAGTTAAACCCCATTTTCTCTCTTTAGAAATTCAAACATTTTTGGACCTCTGATTGTCACACCATCACCACCATCGTATTCAAAACAACAAGAATTACAATTTTAGCTTAATAGTATCACTTAAATTAGCCTAAAACTAGCTAGAAATTGGAAGAGAAAACCCTAGAAGGTGAGTTTTCAAATTTATATTTAGAGTTCTAAAAATAAAAAAATAACACCATAGATGGATTTAGGAGGTGGAAAAACCTGGGGAGCCAAAATTTTATAGTCAGAATAGATGATCTTTACAATCCTCTTTGTGAAGAATAAAGATAGATAATTTTAGTCCTCTTTGTAACAATTATCCCTTGCTGAGGATATATGATCTTTTTGACCACTTACAGGGTGCTTAGTGTTTTTATAATATTGATTTGAGGTCAGATTATTACCAATTGAGGATTAAGGAAGTGAAAATTCCTAAAATGGCATTTAAAACTCGATATAGACACTATAAGTTTCTAGTGATGTCATTTAGGTTAACTAATACATCAACAACATTCATGGACTTGATGAACAAGATAGTCTAGCTCTTCTTGGACCGATTTGTCATCGTATTCATAGATGACATCTTGGTGTACTTAAAGAGTCTAGAGGAACATGAATATCATTTAAGGATAGCTTTACAAGCCTTGAGGGAATGATAGTTATATGCAAAGTTTTTGAAGTGTAAGTTCTAGCTACGTAGTTTTTCTTTTCTTAGGCATATAATCACAAGAGATGGGATTAAGATGGATCTCAAGAGAGTATAAGTAATGCAATAGTGGCCATTCCCTACCACAGTTACAAAAATCTATAGTTTCTTAGGATCAACAAGGTACTATAGAAGGTTTGTTAAGATTTCTTCAAAATTGCTACTCCTTTGAGCAGATTAACCATGAAGGGTGTAAAGTTTGAATAGTTTGATACTTGTGAAGAGAGTTTTTAACTACTAAAAAGGTTTTTAACTATGACATTGATCTTGACCATCCCATCGAGTACTTGAGGATACACAATGTTTTCTATTACCTCCAAAGTAAGATTAGGTTTTGTGTTAATGTAAAATGTATGAATGATTGCATATGCTTTGAGGTAGCTTAAGAAGTATGAACAAAACTACCTGACATATGATTTAGAGTTGGCAGTGGTGATATTTGCTATTAATATTTGGAGTAACTATCTATATGGTCAATCATGTGAGATCTATACAGACCACAAGATCCTTAAATACAACTTCTAGTAAAGAGAGCTTAATCTAAGACAGAGAAGATGAATAGAGTTACTTAAGGATTATCACTACACTATGTTATACCATCTAGGTAAGACAAACATGGTGGCAGATGTTTTAAGTAGAAAGTCTATAGGTAGTTTAACTCATATAATAGAGGTGTGAAGACCATTGCTAAAGGATATCCATGAACTGGAAAGTGAGGGAATAAGATTTGAAGTAAATGAACTAGGAATATTTTTGACCCATATGTAACTTTGATCATCTTTTATTGATCAAATTAAAGAAAATCAAGACAAAGATATGAACATGTACAAGATTAAAGATGAAGTGAGGAGTAATCAGAATGCTTGATTTAATATAGAAACTGAAGGGTTCTGAGATGTGGTAAGCATTTATGTGTGCCAAAGATGGATGATATGAGAAGAAATGCTTTAGAAGAAGCTCATCAGTCTGCCAACACCATTCATCCAAGAGTTGTTAAGATGTATCATGATCTTAAGGAGACGTGCTGGTGGTATGGTATAAAGAAAGATATAGGAAAGTTTGTTTCTTGTTATTTGATATGCCAACAGGTGAAAGTCAAGCTCCAAAAGCCTACATGGATGCATCAGTTGGCAAAGATACTAGAATGGAAATAGGATAATATTATTATGGATTTTGTCACTGGATTGCCAAAGGCTCTAAAAGGATATAATTCTATATGGGTGATTTTTGATGTAATGACTAAGTCAGCTCACTTCTTACTAATGGGGACCACATATAATGTGGCTCATTATGTGAACCTTTTTCTTAATAAGATAGTTAAGCTATATGGTGTTCTAATATCTATGATATCACATCGAGGTATGTAGCTTATAACCCGTTTTTGGAAAGTTTTTTAGGAGGCCTTAGGGATAAATTTGGACCTTAGTACTACTTTGCATCTCCAATCCAATGGTTAATCATAATGAATTATCTATATTTTGGAAGATATGCTAAGGATGTATGACTTGGAGTTTGATGGAAGATGGTTAAAATTCTTACCCCTAACTGAGTTTTCTTATAATAACAATTTTCAAGCTAGTATCTAAATGGCACCGTTTAAGGCATTGTATGGAAGGCATTGCGAATCTCCCATTAGTTGGTTTGAAATAGAGGAAGCCAAACTTTTAGGACTAGACTTGGTGTAAGATGCCATTGATAAGGTGAAGTTGATCAGTGAAAGAATACAAGTAGCCCAAAGTAAGAAAAAAACCTATGTGGATAATAGGTGTTGAGCTTTAGAGTTTTCTACAGGCAACTAAGAGTTCTTAATGGTTGCATCTATGAAAGGGGTGATAAGGTTCAGGAAGAAAGGCAAGCTAAGCCCTCAATATATAGGCATGTTTCATGTTTTGGATAGAATTGGCTCAGTGGTGTATTGTTTATCTTTGCCAATTGAATTGAGTGAAATTCATCCAGTTTTTCATGTATCTATGTTAAGAAAATACTTGCCAGATCCCTCCCATGTCATCCAACACCAAGAAATCCGATTAGATAAAGATATGACATATGAAGAAAAACCAGTAGCTATTATTGATAAATAAGTGAGGAAGTTGATGTCAAAGAAGATCCCCATGGTGAAGGTAATCTGTGTAACAACTCCATTATTATTTTTCTACATATATACATATTTATATTTATAAAATCCCATGAATTCATTACCTCTTTACTTCTAAATATTTAACTCATAATAACATTCAATTAAATTAACCAAACATAATTAAGGTTTATGGTATGCCAATAACACTGATACAATTATGGGTTCACATACACATCATTAATTAAAAATGTCCGTACAAAAAATCAAACACATATATGTCTACATCATATTCATCCATATTGACCAATTCCAGGGATACGGGTGCGGGTGGTTGCACCTTCACCGGGAACCAACTCGACCCAACGTATGCTAAAAATCGGTTATAGAGAATATCTGCATATTTAGTCTTCTGAACATGATATAAAAAATAGTGAAAATTAAATCTCAGTAGGTTCAACAATAAATTATAATTATCATCAATATAGTTCATCATGTCATGTGCATCGGTATAAGTTACAATAAATACTTTAGTTCACATAAATGCACTTTATCTATGTGCATGAAAATCGTACAGTAATGACATGTATGGCATGAATAACTATTTTTAGAATATTATATGATAGCTATCAACTTATTTTCATATCAAACTACCCGGGTCAAAGTGAGTACTTTCTACTCTCTGATATGGGCTTTTCTCGATTCGTCCGACATGGCACACTTTTTCTTTTCTCAATTTCATAGTCATAGCCGTGAGTAGGGCATCCCTTACTGGTGCACCACACGGACCGCCATATGACCGTGCTCGTCTCTTTTCTTTTCACATTAATAGCCAAAAGTATGATTTCAATAACAAGTATGTTCATTATACTCACATGTCATAATTTATTGTCAAAGTATAATCATACTATGAACATAATCATTTTCAAATATCACTTTATAAAATATTTTCATGTCAAAACTACACACTTAAGATGGTAAGGAGTTCATGCAATGGCAATGACTAGGGAATACACTAGTCATTTATTATTTTTATTTATAAGATTCTTCTTATTTCTTAAATATTATTTTTATCTCTCATTAATCAGAGTATAACTCTCTCATTTTAACTTCGATTGAGGTGATCATGGTGTCCATTTAAAGCTAACACAATCCTCTAAAACTCGTATGTTGAATATTTTAGTGAAATCGTAATGAATCTTGGTTTTATTACTCCCTAAAAGTCAATATTATTTCTTTCCGAGTAGGTTCTGACCTCTACTTACTAATCTAACCATATCTCTCTCCTATGGACTCTAAATTGAGTGATTCTAATGGCTAAAAATTCGTGAGTCATATATCTATATTTTTTATGTTAACTATTTCTTTTAATTCTCTACAAAGTATTCCCAAAAATTCATATACATAAGCTTACCTAACAGATTCTTTCCTGGTTAATTAGTTTCTGACCACATCATACTAATCTGATCATATCTTCCACATATGGATTTCAAATTGAATGATTCCAGTGGTAAAAGAATTTGTGAGAAATATATTTATATTTTTAATGTTAACCATTTCTTTTAATTCCTTACATAGTTTTTTCAGAAATTCAAACATAGAATCTTACCTAACAGATTCTTCCCTGGTTAACCATTTTTTGACCACTGCTTACTAATCAGACCATATCTCCTTCATTTGAATTCCAAATTGGGTGATTCTAGTGGCTAAAACTCTGTTAGACATATATCTACAATTTTCATGTTAACCATTTCTTTTAATTCCTAACCGATTCTTCTAACAATTTCAAAAATAGAAGCTTCCCTAGTTACTCTGAAATTCAATTTTCTTAGCCTAGCCTTTCCTAAAGTTCTAATTCATCCTTTTATTAGGTCATCTTCCATTTTTCTTCCAAATTTCCACCTAACCATATAATTACTCATCTAAACATTTAATTATATTTCTTACTTAATTTAACATGTTCCATCATCCACTTCAAAAGAAAAACAAAATCAAATCATGCATCACTAAGGGTGTTTCTCAATAGAAATTTTTCATGGTCCTCCCTTAGGTGTTTAAGGCCATACTTAATTTACCAACCTAACCATCTTCCATCCATTTTTACCACATCCCAATATGCATCACAGTAGTACAAAAATTCCTAAAAGTTCGCCACCTATAGCCATGCCTAAGATAAAAATTTCCATACCAATATATGCATTCAAACATCCATCACATGCAAGATCAACATGTAACATGATATAGCAACATCCATGGCCAATCATCAAAGTAGCAAATTTTATCAAAGTTCTAGGATCAAAATCCCATATAAATGTTATAAATTTCAAATATTTTCTTCAAAAAGAGATAGTGTTAAACTTACCTAAAGATTTTCCTAACTCACTTAGTGAATTCTTTTTCTTGTTTCCTCTTGAAGGAAGTGGCAAAATTCCTCTTTTCACTTAGCTTTTCTAGCAGCATAAATAAGAGAAGGAGGGTGATTTTTGAACCCCAAGGATAAAGAGAAAATATGGCTTCAAGTGGAGATTAAGTTAACTTACCTTAAGTACTTAGTCATCTAGACTTCTCCTTCTTCTTTATTCCTCTCTTCTCCTCTCTTTCTCTTTTTTCCTCACTCTACCTTGCTTATGTTTTTCCTTTCCCTCACTTGGATGAAATTATAATGTTATAAGGGTGTGTTTTGCTTAAATAAACTATCAAGTGGTTCACCTCTCTTAACCATGGGTCTACCTTATCACAATTAAGATGCACTTGGTTATTTTTTTAAGGAAAGGCAACTCATGTTCTTGTCTTCCTCTCCCTTAGTCAAGATATGCATAGCAAAAGGAGATTTGTATTTGAAAATCATGATAAAATATTCTAAAGACAAGGGACAAGATCCCTTTGATTTAGGGATTCTTTTTCTTTTTCTTTTGTCTCACTCAAGTATGATAGGTTTGCCTTTCTATGTGACAAATTTTTAGCCCTTGAGTCTCCCTTACTTGACTGAAATTATTTGTGTATGATAAGGATATTTTGTCCAAATGCCATGTATTATTACTTATTATATCATCACATGACTTGCTAAAATTATTAGTGTAAGATATAGATCTTTTGTCCTAATGCCATGTATTATTACCTACTATATCATCACATGGCTTGTTGAAATTATTAGTGTAAGATATAGATGTTTTGTTCTAATGCCATGTCACCTAATCTTGATTATTATTATACTACTATTTCATCATATGGTTCTTATTTTTCCTTCTTGGATTTGGGCTCATTCTTGCCTGTAACATCCTTAATTTCGTTTCTTTTATTGATAAAGGTACATAAAAAATTTAATTAAGGAAATAAAATTTATTAGACAATATTTTAGATATCTAAGGAAATATAATCCTTAGAAATTCTTCACCTTATGTATATGCATAGAAAATGTTTCTAACATTAAGAGAACAAATAAAGAAGGAAAATCTAATAGGAAAGAAATTAGAAATAACATACTAAAGAGATGCAAAATTCTTGGATAAGGAAGATAAATTTTTAGAAACAAGTAAAGGTCTTAAAATTTCAAAGAACATTGAATTAGGGTAATTTTTCCTAATTCAAGAACTATAGTTACTAAGTTTAAAATCTTTACCCATACATTGGGCTTTTACCTATGGACACTTCATATAGAGTTTTTTCCACTTCACATAAGTTTCTAGCAAGCCCATTGGATAACCTAAACAAGAAATTAAACATAGACTTGGACTAGGATATAGTAATTTCACCAATAGCCCAAAAATTATGAAAATGTGACCAAGCCCACCAAGAAAGGAAGAATTTTATCCAAAGCAAAGAAAATGGGTAGGACAAGCCCATAATGGGTAAGAATAAGCCCAAATCCAAGAGGAAAAATAAAATAAAATAAATTAGATGATGATATAATAATAAGAATAAAGATTAGGTTACATGGCATTAAGACAAAAATTTAGCAAGTGGTGTGATTCTACATTCATCATTTAGGCAAGTGGCATGATAATACAAGGCTTTAGGACAAAAACATCTATATCCTTCACTCATAATTTTAGCAAGTGGTATGATAATACATGGTATTAGGACAAAACATTCATAGCCCACACAAATAATATCTACCAAATAATGGAGATTGAAGGGCTAGAAATTTGCCACTTAAAAAGGCAACCTATCATAATTGATTAAGACAAAAGAAAAATTAAATGAATCCCTAAATCAAAGGGACCTTGTCCCTTATCTTAAGAACATATCATCATAATTTTCAAAATACAAATCTCCTTTTCCTATGCATATCTTGACTAAGGAAGAGGAAGACAAGAATATAAGTTGTTTGTTTTCCAAAAATTCAACAAAGTGTATCTTAATTGTGATAAGGTAGATCCATGATCATGAAAGGTGACTTATTTGGTGGTCTATATAAGAGAACCCACCCTTACAACACTTTAATTTCGTCCAAGTGAGAAAGAGAGAGAAATAGAAGCAAGGTAGAGTGAGGAAAGGAGAGAAGAGAGAAGAAGAAAGGAAGGAAGAAGAAGGAGAAGTTTAGAAAGCTAAAGGTAAGTTTAACAATATTTCTTTTTGAAGAAAACTTTTGAAACTTATAATATTTGTATGAGATTTTGATCTTAGAACTTTTATGATTGTTCATGATGTTGCTATATCATGTTACATATTGATCTTGCATGTGATGTATGTTTGAATACTTAGGTTGGTGTAGATAGTTCTGCATGGTTATGGCTATGGGTGGCAGAATTTTAAGTTTCGGTATTTTAATTTCTGGGAACAATCTATAAGGAATTAAAATAAATGGTTAACATAAGAATTAAAGATAAATGTGTCATGGATTTTTAGCCACTGGAATCATTCCATTTGGAGTCCATATGAGGTAGCTATGGTCTGATTAGTAGTCAAAGGTCAGAAAATGAATCATCAGGGAAGAATATGTTAGGATAGCTTCGGTATTTTAATTTCTGGGAACAATCTATAAGGAATTAAAATAAATGGTTAACATAAGAATTAAAGATAAATGTGTCATGGATTTTTAGCCACTGGAATCATTCCATTTGGAGTCCATATGAGGTAGCTATGGTCTGATTAGTAGTCAAAGGTCAGAAAATGAATCATCAGGGAAGAATATGTTAGGATAGCTTCGGTAATTTAATTTCTGGGAATTATTGGTAGGGAATTAAAATAAATGGTTAACATAAGAATTAAAGATAAATGTGTCATGGATTTTTAGCCACTGGAATCATTCCATTTGGAGTCCATATGAGGTAGCTATGGTCTGATTAGTAGTCAAAGGTCAGAAAATGAATCATCAGGGAAGAATATGTTAGGATAGCTTCGGTAATTTAATTTCTGGGAATTATTGGTAGGGAATTAAAATAAATGGTTAACATAAGAATTAAATATATGTATGTCATGGATTTTTACCCACTGGAATCATTCAATTTGGAGTCCATATGAGGGAGATATGAGCCGATTAGTAGACAAAGGTCAGAAAATGGGTCATCAGGGAAAAATATGTTAGGATAGCTTCGGTATTTTAATTTCTGAGAAGTATCTGTAAGGAATTAAAATAAATTATTAACATAAGAATTAAAGATAAATGTGTCATGGATTTTTAGGCACTGGAATCATTCAATTTGAAGTCCATTTGATGTAGATATAAGCTGATTAGTAAGCAGAGGTCAGAAAATGTTTATTCAGAATATGTTATTAAAGCTTTAGTTTTTGAATTTCTGGAAAATATTCTGTAGGGAGTTAAAATCGTACGCCAAGATAACAATTATAGATATAGGGCTCATGGATTTTTACCAACTGGAATAACTCAATTTGGAGTTCAAATTTGGGAGATATGGTCTAATTAGTCAGTAAAGGTCAGAACTTACACGAGAAGAAATAATCTATACATTTAGGGAGTAATATCACCTTGATTTCTTAATATTTCGCTACAATGTTCAACATAATAGTTTTAGATAATTGTTTTATCTTGAAATTGACACTAAGATCACCTACATCAGAGTTAAATTGAGGGAGTTATGCTCTGATTAGTAAGAGAAGGTTAGATAGGATGAAAACCTGCATCAAGAAAATAAAGAAATAAAATTAGTATTTTAAAAAGAAGATGAATCTTAACAAATGACTAGTATAGCCATAGCCATTGCCATTGCATGAACTTACTACCATTTTAAGTGTGTAATTTTTAACATGGAATTTACCCTAGTACTCATATAAATTTACAAGAAGTTTTGAAAGTGCCGGTTTTATTTGAAAAATCTTAGTATGCTCCGTGGTTGCAGTATTTTCACATCAGAAAAGAATTATTCTAGTTACTGGAAAACAAAATTGTGATTTGTGAAAAGTGCATGTCTAAGGAAAGCTCTGGCAAGGAAAGACATGGTACTTAAGCGTGTCCATTAGTGACCCACCTCTCTTTCCTGGGAACTTTTCTGGTGCGCTGTTTACGGACTACAATTACTATCCAGTTACCAAGGTATTAGTATGGAATTTTGACATGGAAATGTTTTATAAAGTGATATTTTAAATGGTTATGTTCATGGCATGATTACCAATGATTTATGGTAATAGTTATATTTTGATGAACATACTTGTTATTGAAAGCATATTTTTGGCTATCATTGTGAAAAGAAAAGAAATGAGCACGGTCACATGGCAATCCGTGTGGTGCACCAGTAGGGGACGCCCTACCAACGGTTATGATCATGTTAATAAGAAAAGAAAGAGAAAGTGTGCCATGCCGGACGGAGCGAGATAAGCCCGTACCGAAAAGTAGAGAATACTCACCCTAACCGGGGTAGCTTGAAGTAAGAATAAGTGGATAGCCATCATATGAAACTCGAAAAATAGTTATTCATACCATACATGTCATAACTGTATAATTTTCATGTGCATGATAAAGTGCATTCATGTGACTTAAAGATATTTTCTGTAGTTTATACAGCTGAACATGACATGATGAACTATATTGATGATAAATTATGATTTATTGTTGAACTTACTGGGATTTAATTCTCACTATATTTCCATATCATGTTCAGAATAATAAATATGCAGATATTCTCTATGACACTTATTATCTCTGTACGTTGGATCGAGGTGCCCTACCTTGGGCAACTTCCAGTTATTTCAGATATAACTGTCGTAGATGTAACTGAGATTCCGGTGGACGTGCCACCCGAACCAGTGTCCCCGGAAGTAGTCGATATAGATGATTAGAACTAATATGTATTTTTGTACAAATGTTTGTAAAATAATGGTGTGTAGTTTGTAAAATAACATTGTGTATGGAAACTCAGTATTGTATAAATTAAATAAATGTTATATTGAGTTAAGTTGTAACGAGGTAATAATTTCATCGTATTTTTAATAAAAAAAAATTTACATAAATGGAGTTGTTACATAATTGGTATCAGAGGAGGTCGATCCTAGATGGCCAGTGGTTGGATGGTTATCTGAATCGATCTTATAGTGTCTTGAGTATGTTGTGGTTGTGCTGTGTAGGGGATCAGTGATTCCTATAGGTAAGAAATTACTAGTATTTCCTATCTATATGCCGAGGTGGTGTTATGACTGCTATTAAATATTTTTGAACTAACTATTGGGCTTGATCACCTCAATAGCAGCATAACTTTGTTTTGTACCATAGTAGGAAATGGCACCACCAAGGAGGAATCCAGCAACCAATGCAGAGGAAACCCTGCACAACCTGGCCACGGCAATTCGAGACCAAGTTATGACCACCAACCAAATTTTACAACATCTCCAGAATGCTAATAACACAAATGTTGAGATTGGTCCTAACAACCGGACGGCTGGAAAAGATAATGGTATATCCGAGTTCCTGAGGACTAGACCACCTTGTTTCCAAGGTGGTTATGACCCAACGGTAGCCGAAAGGTGGATTAGGGAATTAGAGAAAATCTTTGAAGTGATGGGCTGTACTGAAGAGCAGCAAATCATTTTTGCTGCATATATGTTAAAGGATGAAGCAGAATACTGGTGGCGTGGAGCTAGAGAACTTTTAGCTCATCAGGGAAGACAGATCACCTGGCAAGTGTTCAAGGACATTTTCTTTGAAAAGTACTTTCCAAGTACTGTACGGGCAGAGAAAGAGATCGAATTTCTCCAACTCAGGCAAGGAAGCATGACCGTGGACCAGTATATCGCAAGGTTCGAGGAGCTGTCTAAGTTCTCCTCTTATCTGCGATATAACCCAGATGAAGCATGGAAGGCGGTTAAGTTTGAAGCGGGACTAAACCCGGAGTTAAAGAATGCTGTTATAGCTATGGAGATCAGGGAGTTTGTACCTCTGATAAATAAATGCAGACTCCTGGAAAAGAGTTTAAGGGCAGTGGAGGACGAGAAGCAAAGGCGAAACCTATGGAAAAGGAAGAAAAATTTTCCCAACCCTAGAAAGAACGTGAGAAGAAGTGGATATGGAGCTGGTAAGAGGCCATTGATTGCGGGTCCTAGGCCTTTTCAACAAGACCTCGCCTCAGTCAAGTGCGCTAAATGCGGACGCATGCATGGTAACCGGCCATGCTACATGGGACAAGATGTCTGCTTCAATTGCGGACAGAAGGGACATTTTGCGAAAAACTGCCCACAGAATGTAGGAAAGCAGCCAGAACAGAGGCCTCAGGTGAAAGGAAGGGTTTTCACCCTGAGCGGCCAAGAGGCAGCTCAATCTTCTGAAATGATTCAAGGTACATGCTATATTTATGGATTTGCTCTTATGGTGTTATTTGACTCTGGTGCTAGTCATTCATTTATATCGGAAGAATGTATTAGGAAGTTTCAGTTCCCTATTTCTGAAACTCCCTATGAGCTATCTGTAGTAACCCCTACAGGGGAACGGGTATTAACTTCCTCTGTATGTAAGGACTGTCAAGTCACCATCCAGGAGAAAACTTTTTCTGTAGACCTCGTCAGTTTACCTTTAAGAGGTATTGAGGTCATTCTAGGGTTAGACTGGATGTCTAGAAATCGAGTCTTGTTGAATTGTTGTAACAAGACCGTTGAATTTCTACCTTCTACTCCGAAAGAGGAGGTCCAGTTATTGATGTTAAATGCCAATCAAGTTAATAAGGAGTTGAAGAATGGAGTACTTGGATACATTCTCTTGTATTTATCAAACCTAGAAGTCGAACCGAAGCTTGATGAAATTCCAATAGCCAACGAGTTTCCTGAAGTGTTTCCATCAGATATTCCAGGCTTACCTCCCAAAAGAGAGATAGAGTTCTCTATTGATCTCCTACCTGGGACAGGGCCTATCTCTATTGCACCATATCGAATGGCCTCGAAGGAACTACAAGAACTAAAGAAGCAGTTGGAGGAACTATTAGACAAGCAATTCATTAGACCGAGTGTATCACCTTGGGGAGCTCCTGTATTGTTTGTTAAGAAGAAAGACGGGAGTTTGAGACTATGCATAGATTACAGACAACTGAATAAGGTGACTATCAAAAATAAGTACCCTCTCCCTAGGATAGATGACTTATTGGATCAATTAAAGGGTGCCTCCATCTTTTCTAAAATTGACTTGCGGTCAGGATATCATCAGATTAGGATTAAAGAGGAGGACGTACCAAAAACTGCCTTCAGGACTAGGTATGGGCACTATGAGTTTCTCGTAATGCCCTTTGGGTTGACTAATGCACCTGCAATTTTCATGGATTACATGAATCGCATTTTTCGACCCTACCTAGATCAATTTGTTGTAATGTTCATTGATGATATCTTGATATATTCTAAGAGTGAGAAAGAACATGAACAACATCTCCGAATCGTGCTGCAAGTGCTGAAAGAGAAAAAGTTATATGCTAAATTGGAGAAGTGTGAATTTTGGCTGTCAGAGGTGAAGTTTCTCGGACATGTCATCTCTAATAGAGGGGTAGCCGTAGATCCTAGCAAGACGGAAGCAGTGATTAAGTGGGAGACACCAAAGACGGTTACGGAAATCAGAAGTTTCCTTGGTTTGGCAGGATACTACAGGAGATTTATACAAAACTTCTCTCGTATAGCCTTGCCATTGACTAAATTGACCAGGAAGGGAATTCCTTTCAAATGGACTGATCAATGTGATGCTAGTTTTCAGGAGCTGAAGATAAGACTGACCACTCCTCCTGTTTTAATTATTCCAGACCCCACAGGACATTTTGAAGTGTATAGTGATGCTTCAAAGAAAGGGCTAGGGTGTGTGTTAATGCAAGACAAGAGAGTAGTTGCTTACGCCTCTAGACAACTAAGACCCCACGAAGGAAACTATCCAACCCATGATCTTGAATTAGCGGCAGTAGTGTTTGCCTTAAAGATTTGGCGACACTATTTGTACGGGGCAACCTTTGAAGTATATTGTGATCATAAGAGTCTTAAATACCTCTTTGATCAGAAGGAGTTAAATATGAGGCAACGAAGATGGGTAGAATTCCTCAATGACTACAAGTTTGAGATAAAGTATCATCCCGGAAAGGCGAATGTTGTAGCAGATGCCTTGAGTCGAAAATCTCTGCATATGGGTCAGATGATGGTGTATGAGATGCAGATGCTAGAGGAGTTTCGAAATTTGAAGCTAGCCACTACTCTTACTCCAAAGAATCTAGTCATTAATGGTTTAAGTATAGGGTCTGACCTTAGAGCCCAGATCAAAGAAGCTCAAGCTCACGATCAATACTTACAAGATCATAAAGACCAAGGTAATTTTTCTGTAATGGAAGATGGAGCAATCATGTATCAGGGAAGGATTTGTGTCCCTCAAGAACAAGAGTTGAGGACTAAGATACTGAAGGAAGCGCATCAAAGTAAATACACAATCCATCCTGGATGCACTAAAATGTACCAGGATTTAAAAAGGATGTATTGGTGGCCAGGGATGAAAAATGACATTGCTGAGTTCGTGGCAAAATGTTTAACTTGTCAGAAGGTGAAAGTGGAACATCAAAAGCCAGCAGGATTTCTTCAACCTCTGGAGATTCCTGAATGGAAATGGGACAGTATTTCGATGGACTTTGTTGTAGGTTTACCTAAGACCTCAGTGGGACATGACTCTATCTGGGTAATAGTTGACAGATTAACCAAATCTGCTCACTTTTTGCCCATAAAAATTAACTTTTCACTAGATAAATTGGCCCAATTATACGTTCAGGAAATAGTTAGACTCCATGGGATTCCTTTAAATATTGTTTCTGATAGAGATCCGAGGTTCACGTCGAGGTTTTGGAAGGCGTTGCAAGAAGCTTTTGGTACTCAGTTGCGGTTCAGTACTGCCTACCATCCTCAAACTGACGGGCAGACAGAACGAACCATTCAAACCCTAGAAGATATGTTGAGGGCCTGTGTGATAGAGCAAGGTAAAGGATGGGATAAGTACCTACCTTTAGTAGAGTTTGCTTATAATAATAGCTATCACTCTAGCATTAAGATGGCCCCCTATGAAGCTTTATACGGTAGAAAGTGCCGATCTCCACTATGTTGGTTCGAGATAGGAGAAAAGAACTTGTTAGGTCCTGATCTAGTTCAACAAACCACTGAACAAATCAGGATGATACGAAACAAAATACTTACAGCTCAGAGTCGGCAAAAGAGTTACTACGATAAGAGACATAGACCTCTAGAGTTTGAGGAAGGAGACCATGTATTTCTGAAACTTTCCCCGACTACTGGAGTTGGGAGGTCTCTCAAAACAAGAAAGCTAAGTCCGCGATTTTTAGGACCCTACCAAATTCTAAAGAAAGTTGGGACATCAGCATATCAAGTTGCTCTCCCACCTAATTTGTCCAACCTGCATAATGTTTTCCACGTATCACAGCTGCGGAAGTATCTTTCAGATTCATCACATATAATACTGGATGAACCAATCCAAATAAAGGAGAACATGACATACCAGCTAGTACCTGCATCCATATTGGACACTGACGTGAAGCAACTGAGAAATAAAACCATTCCCCTAGTTAAGGTGTTATGGGAAGGTTTGACTCCGGAAGAAGCAACTTGGGAGCTGGAAGAAGTCATGAGGAAGAAATATCCGCAATTGTTCTTATAAGGTAATTTCTGAAATTTTGAGGACAAAATTTCTTTTAGGGGGAGAGAAATGTAACATCCTTAATTTCGTTTCTTTTATTGATAAAGGTACATAAAAAATTTAATTAAGGAAATAAAATTTATTAGACAATATTTTAGATATCTAAGGAAATATAATCCTTAGAAATTCTTCACCTTATGTATATGCATAGAAAATGTTTCTAACATTAAGAGAACAAATAAAGAAGGAAAATCTAATAGGAAAGAAATTAGAAATAACATACTAAAGAGATGCAAAATTCTTGGATAAGGAAGATAAATTTTTAGAAACAAGTAAAGGTCTTAAAATTTCAAAGAACATTGAATTAGGGTAATTTTTCCTAATTCAAGAACTATAGTTACTAAGTTTAAAATCTTTACCCATACATTGGGCTTTTACCTATGGACACTTCATATAGAGTTTTTTCCACTTCACATAAGTTTCTAGCAAGCCCATTGGATAACCTAAACAAGAAATTAAACATAGACTTGGACTAGGATATAGTAATTTCACCAATAGCCCAAAAATTATGAAAATGTGACCAAGCCCACCAAGAAAGGAAGAATTTTATCCAAAGCAAAGAAAATGGGTAGGACAAGCCCATAATGGGTAAGAATAAGCCCAAATCCAAGAGGAAAAATAAAATAAAATAAATTAGATGATGATATAATAATAAGAATAAAGATTAGGTTACATGGCATTAAGACAAAAATTTAGCAAGTGGTGTGATTCTACATTCATCATTTAGGCAAGTGGCATGATAATACAAGGCTTTAGGACAAAAACATCTATATCCTTCACTCATAATTTTAGCAAGTGGTATGATAATACATGGTATTAGGACAAAACATTCATAGCCCACACAAATAATATCTACCAAATAATGGAGATTGAAGGGCTAGAAATTTGCCACTTAAAAAGGCAACCTATCATAATTGATTAAGACAAAAGAAAAATTAAATGAATCCCTAAATCAAAGGGACCTTGTCCCTTATCTTAAGAACATATCATCATAATTTTCAAAATACAAATCTCCTTTTCCTATGCATATCTTGACTAAGGAAGAGGAAGACAAGAATATAAGTTGTTTGTTTTCCAAAAATTCAACAAAGTGTATCTTAATTGTGATAAGGTAGATCCATGATCATGAAAGGTGACTTATTTGGTGGTCTATATAAGAGAACCCACCCTTACAACACTTTAATTTCGTCCAAGTGAGAAAGAGAGAGAAATAGAAGCAAGGTAGAGTGAGGAAAGGAGAGAAGAGAGAAGAAGAAAGGAAGGAAGAAGAAGGAGAAGTTTAGAAAGCTAAAGGTAAGTTTAACAATATTTCTTTTTGAAGAAAACTTTTGAAACTTATAATATTTGTATGAGATTTTGATCTTAGAACTTTTATGATTGTTCATGATGTTGCTATATCATGTTACATATTGATCTTGCATGTGATGTATGTTTGAATACTTAGGTTGGTGTAGATAGTTCTGCATGGTTATGGCTATGGGTGGCAGAATTTTAAGTTTCGGTATTTTAATTTCTGGGAACAATCTATAAGGAATTAAAATAAATGGTTAACATAAGAATTAAAGATAAATGTGTCATGGATTTTTAGCCACTGGAATCATTCCATTTGGAGTCCATATGAGGTAGCTATGGTCTGATTAGTAGTCAAAGGTCAGAAAATGAATCATCAGGGAAGAATATGTTAGGATAGCTTCGGTATTTTAATTTCTGGGAACAATCTATAAGGAATTA
The DNA here is from genome assembly GCA_037074535.1 of Gleditsia sinensis. Lineage (NCBI taxonomy): Eukaryota > Viridiplantae > Streptophyta > Magnoliopsida > Fabales > Fabaceae > Gleditsia > Gleditsia sinensis. The sequence continues at coordinate 47,417,555 of CM073471.1, forward strand.
AAATAAATGGTTAACATAAGAATTAAAGATAAATGTGTCATGGATTTTTAGCCACTGGAATCATTCCATTTGGAGTCCATATGAGGTAGCTATGGTCTGATTAGTAGTCAAAGGTCAGAAAATGAATCATCAGGGAAGAATATGTTAGGATAGCTTCGGTAATTTAATTTCTGGGAATTATTGGTAGGGCATTAAAATAAATGGTTAACATAAGAATTAAAGATAAATGTGTCATGGATTTTTAGCCACTGGAATCATTCCATTTGGAGTCCATATGAGGTAGCTATGGTCTGATTAGTAGTCAAAGGTCAGAAAATGAATCATCAGGGAAGAATATGTTAGGATAGCTTCGGTAATTTAATTTCTGGGAATTATTGGTAGGGAATTAAAATAACTGGTTAACATAAGAATTAAATATATGTATGTCATGGATTTTTACCCACTGGAATCATTCAATTTGGAGTCCATATGAGGGAGATATGAGCCGATTAGTAGACAAAGGTCAGAAAATGGGTCATCAGGGAAAAATATGTTAGGATAGCTTCGGTATTTTAATTTCTGAGAAGTATCTGTAAGGAATTAAAATAAATTATTAACATAAGAATTAAAGATAAATGTGTCATGGATTTTTAGGCACTGGAATCATTCAATTTGAAGTCCATTTGATGTAGATATAAGCTGATTAGTAAGCAGAGGTCAGAAAATGTTTATTCAGAATATGTTATTAAAGCTTTAGTTTTTGAATTTCTGGAAAATATTCTGTAGGGAGTTAAAATCGTACGCCAAGATAACAATTATAGATATAGGGCTCATGGATTTTTACCAACTGGAATAACTCAATTTGGAGTTCAAATTTGGGAGATATGGTCTAATTAGTCAGTAAAGGTCAGAACTTACACGAGAAGAAATAATCTATACATTTAGGGAGTAATATCACCTTGATTTCTTAATATTTCGCTACAATGTTCAACATAATAGTTTTAGATAATTGTTTTATCTTGAAATTGACACTAAGATCACCTACATCAGAGTTAAATTGAGGGAGTTATGCTCTGATTAGTAAGAGAAGGTTAGATAGGATGAAAACCTGCATCAAGAAAATAAAGAAATAAAATTAGTATTTTAAAAAGAAGATGAATCTTAACAAATGACTAGTATAGCCATAGCCATTGCCATTGCATGAACTTACTACCATTTTAAGTGTGTAATTTTTAACATGGAATTTACCCTAGTACTCATATAAATTTACAAGAAGTTTTGAAAGTGCCGGTTTTATTTGAAAAATCTTAGTATGCTCCGTGGTTGCAGTATTTTCACATCAGAAAAGAATTATTCTAGTTACTGGAAAACAAAATTGTGATTTGTGAAAAGTGCATGTCTAAGGAAAGCTCTGGCAAGGAAAGACATGGTACTTAAGCGTGTCCATTAGTGACCCACCTCTCTTTCCTGGGAACTTTTCTGGTGCGCTGTTTACGGACTACAATTACTATCCAGTTACCAAGGTATTAGTATGGAATTTTGACATGGAAATGTTTTATAAAGTGATATTTTAAATGGTTATGTTCATGGCATGATTACCAATGATTTATGGTAATAGTTATATTTTGATGAACATACTTGTTATTGAAAGCATATTTTTGGCTATCATTGTGAAAAGAAAAGAAATGAGCACGGTCACATGGCAATCCGTGTGGTGCACCAGTAGGGGACGCCCTACCAACGGTTATGATCATGTTAATAAGAAAAGAAAGAGAAAGTGTGCCATGCCGGACGGAGCGAGATAAGCCCGTACCGAAAAGTAGAGAATACTCACCCTAACCGGGGTAGCTTGAAGTAAGAATAAGTGGATAGCCATCATATGAAACTCGAAAAATAGTTATTCATACCATACATGTCATAACTGTATAATTTTCATGTGCATGATAAAGTGCATTCATGTGACTTAAAGATATTTTCTGTAGTTTATACAGCTGAACATGACATGATGAACTATATTGATGATAAATTATGATTTATTGTTGAACTTACTGGGATTTAATTCTCACTATATTTCCATATCATGTTCAGAATAATAAATATGCAGATATTCTCTATGACACTTATTATCTCTGTACGTTGGATCGAGGTGCCCTACCTTGGGCAACTTCCAGTTATTTCAGATATAACTGTCGTAGATGTAACTGAGATTCCGGTGGACGTGCCACCCGAACCAGTGTCCCCGGAAGTAGTCGATATAGATGATTAGAACTAATATGTATTTTTGTACAAATGTTTGTAAAATAATGGTGTGTAGTTTGTAAAATAACATTGTGTATGGAAACTCAGTATTGTATAAATTAAATAAATGTTATATTGAGTTAAGTTGTAACGAGGTAATAATTTCATCGTATTTTTAATAAAAAAAAATTTACATAAATGGAGTTGTTACATTGCCCATACTTTACTTTGGCTAAAATTCTACATCTCATGGAGGGCTTGGTAACATTTTCATGATTTTTGAGCTATTGGTCTAACTTTTATATCCTAGTCCAACTCTAAGTTATATCTCTTGCTTGGACTATCCAATTGGTTTGTTAAAAACTCATATGAAGTGGAAAAACAAACTCTATGAAGTGTCCATAGGGGAAGGCCCAATGTGTGGGTGGAGATGTTAAACTTAGGAACTCTAACTCTTGAATTAAGAAAAATTATCCTAATACAATCTTTTTGAAATTTTAAGACCTTTACTTCCAAAAATTTATCTTCCTTACCCAAGAATTTTGCCTCTCTTTAGGATGTTATTTCTAATTTTTCCTATTAGATTTTCTCTCTTTACCTATTCCCTTTAATGTTAGAAACATTTTCTATGCATACACATAAGGTGAATAATTTCTAAGGCTAATATTTTTTTCTTAGATATCGAAAAATTGTTTAATAAGTTTTATTTTCTTAATTAAATATTTATGTACCTTTATTAATAAAAGAAACAAAATTAGGGATGTTACAATCTGACATAAATATTCGATGAAGGCCACATGGGAAACATAGAGTGACATACATGCCAGATATCTACATTTATTTTAACAATAAGGTTAGTAATTACATGCATTATGTCTGCGAAATCTAGAGATCGAATTTCTTAAACAGGATAATGAAACAACCATAAATTAAAAAAAAAAAAAGAGAGAAAAGAAAATGAAGGATTTAATTAGGTTAAAGAAAGGGTTTAATTAGGTTTAAAGAAGGATTTATTAAATTCAAAGGATTTTGGTAATTTCAAGGATTTTATTTTATTTATTATATGGTTTTTTAATGGGAAATTATGTGGTAAAATAATTTGAGATTAATGTCAAAATTGTAGTTTTTAAAGGTTTTAGGGGCAAAATTGTAAATGACCAAGGATATTTAAGGGCTAAAGTGTAACTTAACAAGATTACCCCTCCCCCCATTAGAGTCTTAGGTGGAGAATATGAAGAAAATTTTGGAAAACCCTAGAAGAAGAGCTAAACCCTATTTTCTCTCTCTAAAAATTCAAGCACTTTTGGAACTCTAATTGCACATCACCACCACCAATGAATTCAAAATTATGAGAGCTACAATTTTGGCTTAATAGTTTCACTCAAATTGCCCAAAAACCCATCAAAAATTGGAGGAGAAAACCCTAGAGGTTGAGTTTTGAAACTCCTATTTAGAGTTAATAAAATGAAAAATTAACACTATAAATAGATTTATGAGGTGGAAAAACCTTAGACGCCAAAATTTCTTGGTCAAAATACATCCACAAAAGGTTCACATGTGCAATGCACCTCCCTATCCCCCAACGAGTGAGGCCTATGTGCAACCTTTTTGGTGGCGTGTGTAGCCTGTGTCCCAAAACCTTATTTCATTTATTGGTGTCATCAAAGCTCTTGAAAGCCAAAATACACAAATTTGAAGTCATTTCTTTAGGTTTTGGACCCTTCAGATTCAATTTCGAGGTTCATTTTGCAAAAAACCAATTAGAAAAAGCATTTTGAAGCTAACTAACTTTGGGTTACTTACCTTGTGAGTAGATAATCTATGCTATAACCCAATTAATTTTTTTCCTTATTTCCATATGGAATTTGACATATCTTTTGTTACTATGGTTGTTTTAAAAATTTTAGGATTGAGTTTATTTATAATTGTTCATTTTAGTTCAATTGTATTGTTTTATTTAGACATTCTTAATTAGTATCCTTAAGTATGCAGGACAAGCATCTTATATTTAAATCCTCCATTTGTGATAATGAAGGGCAAAATTTAAAGTATAATTGTGATTATGGAATATGTCATACAAGTGGTTCATGAATATTGAAGGTATAAAAGAACAATGTTTTGATATATTATAGTTCATGAATTATTTGTTATGAATTAGAAACTTAAAAATTTATGCTTTAATGTGAGGATCCTTATGAATTATGTGGTTTGATTGAAATGTTGAATACTGTATCTATGGGGAAGAGTATGATTTGGACTAAGGAGTTTGATATCTAGTATTTCCTATGGAAATATATTGAAGAAATATATCGTAGAAGTTAGACAAGTTGGTTTGATGGAGGAATTTTTTACAGAAGTATTCTTTACTTAATATGTACATTTATGTTTCATATATTGTTTTCTTAGGGAGGAATCTTATTTAAAACATTGTTAGCTAGCAGTTTCCATACAAGTTTAAGGATTTAGATACCAACAAAGTTAGTTCTATTTAAAGAAGATACTAGAGGGCTCATTTGTCTTTTTTGTTATGACTAGTTTCCTTTGAACAAGATGATTCAGTTGAGAATCCCTTTTCACTAGTAGTGATCTTTACTAAGTACCCTAGCTATTCCTTTGTTCTTTATGTAGAACCCAAGATGAGATAATTCTATCAGCTCTCTCATCTTTCTTGTCTAATAGAATTTTTTATTCAACCTTAGTGGGGAGAATGTATCCTTACTTACCTTCTTGGTAAGGCAAATAACTTTACCAAGGTTCCGAATGAAAGATATATCTTAACTAACACAATTACTATAATCATCCCTCTTGTATATAAGTTTTCGAAGAAAAGAGGGGATTATCTTAGGATACCCTAGATGTTAGCCCTGGTGCAACTTGAATGCTAAATTATAAGCGTTTTCCTAATGAAAATTATAAGCTTTTGCCTAATGAAAATTATAGGCTTTTGTCTAATGGAAATTATAGGCATTTGTCTAATGGAAACTAAAGGCATTTGCCTAATGGAAATTATAGCATTTTGCCCAATAGAATGGTGATTTGTCTTCCTTTTCTTAATGCTTAGGAAGTTACTAATGGTTTGATGTAGAGTCCTCCTAAGTATGTTGTTTATAAAATATATTTAATTTATTGGAAGGTCTTAAATATTATTTTCTATTATATAAAGTCTACATAATTTTCTATATTGGATTTCTACTTCACTTTGTATGCACATAAATTTTAAATCTTAATTTCCCTTTAGCTCGATAAATTGATTTGGTAATTTTTATACAATGCATTAATTGTTAATTACTCTTCATTTAATTTTTGTTACAAAAAACTAATGCTTTTCTTATTCTGTTTTTGTTATAGTAGGGGTTTTCTACTCACTAAGTTTCGTACTCATTCTTTTATGTTTATATTTTTAGAAGCGGGAATCTAATCAAGCCCATCCATGCAATGAGTCCAGGTTATCTAGTGTTGAGCCCTATTTGTATTAGTGAGTTCTTTAATTAATTATTATATCATCCTAGCATTGTAATCTAGATGTACTCCAAGAACATTAGGTAGGATCCTTCTTTCTGCATGCATTTTGGTTTGTAAATAAGGAATATGGTTTTGTATGATAAAGAGAATTTCTCTATAGCATATGATGGAAGCAAACGTCTATGATACAGATATATGTGTTTTGCATAAATATGAACTTATGATTAGTATGTTCTCTTGCATATTGTGCACAGTGAGGCATATGAGGTGACTATTCCCTTTCCTTGTGCCGGTCACGTGCTCTCAATTGGGGGTCATGACTCAAAAGATTAGATCCTGCTACTAAAATAGTAATCAAAATACTTCATTCACCTATCCTAGAAAGTGCATCAACTCCCACATTCTCCTTACCTTTCTTGTATTGAATTTCAAAATCAAGACCCATCAATTTTTCTATCCCTTAACTTTGCATAATGGTGTGCATTTGTTGATTTAGAAGATGCCTTATGGACTATTGATCAGTCCTTATAATGAAGTGGCACCCTATGGGATAGGCTTACCATTTCTTGACTACAAACACCAATGCCAATAAGTCTTGATATTTAGGATCCATGGCCTTACTGATATAAGCCAGTGGCTTGCCTTGCTGCATGAGAATAACCCTTATACTAGTCTTAGAAGCATTGGTTTCAATGACAAAAGAATTACTGAAATTAGGCATAACTAGCAGTGGTTCTTGAGTGAGCAAGTTCTTAGGTGCTAGATTGCATCTTCAGCTAATTCACATCATTCAAATGCTTACTTCTTAAGGATCTTATTAAGTGGTTTATATATAATGTCATGCCCTTTTATAAACCTTCTATAGTATCCAAATAGTCCTAAGAAGCCTCTCAACTCCTTGACTGATCTTGAGGTTGGCCATTCTTGCATAGCCAGAATTTTCTTTCGGTATTGTTACTCCTCGGTATGAAATAATGTGACTGTTCTTGTTTTTATTAAAACTCGCAAGCTCACGAATCTATTGGAGTATAGATTTAGTGGTATGCAAGGTCGATCTCATGAGGATTGCCAATTGAGAAAATTTAATTCAGATTCAAAATAAATATTTCTAACCTAGTTGCCAGAATGTTTGTTTTATGAGAAGAGTACTGAACAGAGCTTGTAAAGAATTAAAATACTGAAATTAAATATGAATGTATTCAAAGTAAGAAACATGCTAAAGTTAGGGGATCCACTCTTGGTACATCAAATAATAATAAATTTTAACTCTTTTATTACTCAAATGGAATTCTCACGTAAATGAGGTTCCATTCGGAAGATATGTTACATTAAAAGCGCTTTGATTTATAGATGAAGTGTATTTGCCTTCTTTTATTGTATTACTAATAGTAAATAACTTTTGTAAAATGGATTCAAGTATACATTGTGCCAATCATCATATTGTCTACAATAAATCAAGAATGATTCAAGTATTTATTGTGCCAAAGATTGTCTACAATGTATCAAGATTTGTACTTTACAAAATTTAAAATAAAAAAATATACAAACAAAGTCAATAATAATAATATAAAGTAGGTGGTAAAACCAGCCATTGAGAAAAGAAATAACAAGAAAATAAATATAAAAAGTGCAGAAAATAAATAACAGAGAGGCAATAAAGTCATCCTCTAAGAAAGTAAATAATAAAAGTGCAGAAAATAAATAACAGAGGGGCAATAAAGCCATCCTCTAAGAAAGTAAATAATAAAAGTGCAGAAAATAAATAACAGAGGAGCAACAAAGCCATCCTCTAAAAAAGTAAATAACAAGAAAGTAAATAATAAAAGTGCAAAAAATAAATAACATAGAGATGACATAGCCGTCCTCTCAGAAGAAAAATAATAAGAAAATAATAACAGAGAAAATAAATAATAGAGGGGCAACAAAGTCATCCTCTAAAAAAGTAATCAAGAAAGTAAATAATAGAAAGGCAGAAAATAAATAATAGATGGGCAACAAAGCCATCCTCTAAGAAAGTAAATAACAAAAAAATAAATAAGAAGATAAATACAACATCAAGTATAAACATTAAAATTAAGAGTTAGATAAATTATTATTTTTATACCAAGAGTTTCACCCTTTCACCTTAGCATTAGGAGATTAGTTCTCCATAATCAATGTAAGAAAACAAAATGAAAGATGAAGAAGCATGATAAAACTTATGAAAGAAAGTAAAGATACAAAATGTATAAAGAGAGAAAAAGATTACAAACACTTAGAACTTCAACAAAGATTTCTCAAGCTCACTCTTCAGCCTTTCTCCCCTCCCTTTAGCTCACAATATGTCTCTATTTATAGACAAAACAAGGGAAGTAGGCGACAAAAATGGTGGGTAGCAAATTGCACTAAAGTTGACAAGTTGTGTTGCATTATGTGCCCCAAAAGTTATCGTGATATATCACCTTGATAGCCACCGAATCTGATGATCCAATCAGCATAAACGTTGTAGATGTTTTCATTATCTTTCCATCCATATAAGGTAGAGAAAAATTTGTCACGTAGTTTGTGATTTATGACCAAAACACTGCAGCAAGATTAGGCTGGACTGTAACAGTAAACATGTTCGGTTTTGACCCAATTTCGGCCCTTTAGATGTTTGAATTTGCTGATCACATAAACATGAAAGTTGTATGAAATTATGTCAGCTATTCATCTACCAAATTTCGTACATAATATATATGTATTTTCTATGATACAGCCAAACTACTGTAGTAAGAATAAGTTGAAAAGCAAGCAGCAAACAAATTTTTAACATTGAGTGTTTTGCCTTGAATCTTTATGTTTCAATTCTTTTAGAAATGTGGTCATAAATCAAGATTGAATTGATGCATATATCCATTAGGATGCATCTCAAGAGACAAAAAGATAATGCTCCTTACTCAGCCATCCTTAATGAATTTATTTTGTCTGCTTGATTTATAGATATCATTTTCAAAGAATCACAATTTAACTTTGATTCCTCCAATTGAGTCAATTTCCTATTCTTCTCTTCATCTATAAAAATACACAAAATTAAAGACAAATAAGGGAGATAAATGCTTAATTAAGGCAAAACGATAAGATAAAAATATTTAATTTATGAGTACAAAACTCATTCATCAGTGACCTAGATATTCTACTTGGGTTATGCCAAAAGAACACTTACTCGTCTTAACAAGCAAAGCATTACTCCTCAAAACCTCCAAAACAACCTATAAATTTAATAAGTGATGCTGCCAATCCGAACTACATATCAAAATATCATTGAAAAACACCAAGAGGAATTTATTGAGAAATGGCTTAAAGATATGGTTCATTAATGCTTGAAAAGTAGTTGGAGCATTGGCCAGTTCAAAAAGCATGTCCAGCCATTCAAAGTGTCCACTATGAGTTTGAAAGGCTACTTTTGAAATGTGTGCATTCTAATTTGATGTCTAATTTGATGATAATCCGTTCTTAGGTCCAGTTTGCTAAAATACTTATCTCTGTGAAGTTCATCTAGCAATTCCTTGATGAGAGGAATAGAAAATTTGTCTTTGATTATTACATCATTTAGCTTGTAGTAATCCACATAAAACCTTCATATATTGTCTTTCTTTTTCATTAAGACAATTGGTGATGCAAAGTGATTGATTCTCTCTTATATAACTCTATATTCCAGCATCATTCACCTTTTTTTCAATGATATCCCTTTTTATTTAAGGATACTGATAGGTTCTTTGATTAATGGGATTGTTGCTATTACATATGGGAATTTTGTAATCATAGGCCCTATGAGGAGGTAGTTGAGAAAGTTTTTCAAACACATCTTTGCACTCTTTGAGTACTTCCTCTATTTGTTGATGATTTACACTCAGCTTTTGGTTGTCAATCTTGCTTTCTGTCTCAATGGTCATTAGCCTTCCCTCATTATTGCTATCTACCCTACTAGCCATTCTCATGAGGAAAGTTTTAGTTGATGCAAAGAGTTTGCAAGATTTTCCTTCTAATCCCTAGAGTTGTAATTTTGGTTTAATTCCTTATAGACAAACATGGTTTAACTCACTATTTCTTTCTTCTACCAATGCAATCACGTCTTAGCCCCCAACCCTTTAAGGTTTGCCTTATCAACAATAAGAAAATTCCTCATTTTGGTACTTCTTAGTTGTTGCGTATTTGTTCGTATGATAAACAAGTGTTTCATATTGTGATAGAGATTGTAACACATGAAAGTGAGACGAAGAAGAGTGACAATGAGAAAATTGAAGATAGACAGTGAGAAAGTGAAGAGAAATGAGAAAAGAGTGAGCTATTTGTTGAAAGGCATTTTAGTCAAATTATAAATAATAAAGTGGAAATAATAAATCTAACTAATATTGACGAGATTCACATTTTGTGATAATTAAATAATATGAAAAATTAGTCAAAAAATTCATTTAAAAGTTTCAAACCGAACACAGAAAATTTAAAGCACATTTGATTTATGAAAATATTTTCTATTTTTATATTTTGAAAATAATTTTTATTTTAAAATTTTTATTATTTAAAAAATATGTTTGGTTTATATAGTCAAAACATGATTTCTAAAAATAAAAACAATTAAAATGCTTTTGGTTTTGAATTTCCAAAAATTTGAAAAATATGAAAACATGTTTAGTTATTTGTTTCCATTTTTAAATAAAATTTTCTTTCAATTATTAATATGTTATTATTCATTAAAATAATTTAATAATTAGTTGTTAGATAGTGAAATAGGTAAGTTACATTAAAACTAGATTATATTGAAATGTATTGATAAATAAACTAAAAAAGTGTTGCAAATAAATTTTTAATATAAAAAATAAACTTTTTAATTAATTTTGAAAAATCGTTTGCTATATCAACACATTGCATTTTATATTAAATTTGAGATTGTTTATCAACATGCTTCAAATATGTTTAATTAAATTCAAAACAATAAAGGATTAAAGTAAACTAAACAATATTTAAGATCCAACTCTTTTCTACAAGTTACTACTAATGGGCTGAATTATAATTGTCTCACATTTGGTTAGCAATGTTTTCTCCAATGTGAGCCATTTTTTTTAGTAGCATCAAAATTGAATTCTTGTTGAATCACTCCTAAACTATGTTCTCCTTGTACTATCATGTCTGATCTAGAATAATCTTCAAAAGGTCTACCTCTAGTATTTTGCATCCTAATGAAATCATGTATTATGCAACAAGCTATAGGGATTTGTCTTTGTCTTTTAACAAGACAATTTGGCATCAACTTTAAAATGAAAAATCTTGCTTTCAATACTTTAAAACACCCTACAATCACATTTTTCAAGAGTGTCTATAATTAATATCTTGTGTTTGTCTCTTGTTCATCCTTGTCCATAATAATCTCTTAGATTATATCTTTCTTTGACCACGATATGGAGCAAGATATCCAAATACGTTGGGATAACCAAAGTCAATATGATAAAATTGATATGTAATAGAAAAAAAAATTTGATAAGTAATTTAAACAATAATAAAAAATTATGGAAATAATAATTTATGTTATCGAAAATCTTAATATACCTCTTTGAAGAAATGGAATGTTGTTTACTATTTTTAATGCATCTAAAAGTATCTGTGAATCATTAGTTGTTCCTTCCTATCATATATAAAAAAATGTAAACAACATATCAAAATCACATATTGCTATAACATTTTGCATTACCAATACTTTTCTACTTTGAAAAGCAATTTGTTTTATTGCAGGAGTCCAAACAACTACATGTGTGCCATCAAAGGGATTGATGTAATTTTATAATAAAATAAAGTATCACCTTAAATATAAGAGTACTTATAAGAATTAAATAAAATGAAAAAAATTGAATGAAATTTTATCTAAAAATAAGGAAGATATTTTTGATTGTTCAAAATGTAGTTAGGAACGTTCCCTTAGTGTCTAAGTCAAATGATTTGTGTACCTATACACATACAATTCTTAGTATTCTTTTGAACTATTTGCTAATCGGGTGAAGAGAATATTGAAAGCCTTCGACAACAATTCTATGACACAAGTTATGAGAAACTATGATTAAGAACAAGACGACTCCTTCCTCCACACTGACTCTTTTATCATTATTCAAATTTGTCACATCTTTTAAAGAATCACAAATTTTTGGAAGATATTATTTTTCATTTAGAAACTTTCATAACACCTAATTTCTCAAGTGTATACATTCTTCTCACCAATATAAAAGTCCCATATGATATTTTATCAAAAAATGATTTTTGATATTCCATTATGAGTTAAACCATTATTAAATCACACAATTCTTCATCTAAATCACTTGATTTTGTATTACTTTTAGTATTTAAATTATTTGTAAATCTATTCATTGACATATTAACTTGTTAAAGGAATATTAATAATTATGAATGATAAAGTACACATAAACCCAAATGCATGTTAACATATATTGCAAGAAGCGAACAATTCAATAAAAATTAAGAGCCTGTTCGGTATGGCTATTTTTTGTTTTCATTTTCACTTAAAACAAGAAAAAAGCACGAAAATATGTTTAGTTAACTTTATTTATTTATTTTTAGAAAATATTTTTTGAAATTTCAAAAATTCTAAAAACATCGAAAAGATATTTTCAAAACTTTTAGTATTATAATATACTATAACGGTAATGCTTTTATAATTATTTCAAACTCATTACAAGATATATAAACAGTGTTTTATTGTTCATACAATTAAAAAAATAAAAATATAATTATATAATTAAAAGTAATTAAAATAAAAAGACAAACTAAACGTAACTTAAAAAAATATAAAAAATAGAAAATAAGAATTCTTTTTCAAAAAAATATATTTTTTCAAATCAAACACAAATATGCTATTTTTGAAACATAAAATATGTCTCAAGTAATTCACTAAATAATAAAATATTTAATATAATAAATTTATAATTTTTAAATATAATAAATTCAAATAAATTAATTAATGCATGCTACTCAAGGGATGACAACTAATCTTTTCGTTGCTAACATATTAATAAATGTGCACCTACGGTCTGTCTTTAAAATTTTTTAATGTACTGTTATATATTTTACTTAAAATATCTTCCTACGAAATCTAAGAGTTTCATACATGTATCTATAGAATTAAAGTCAAATAATAAATTACTGGTTTAATTATATTGTACTTTGCTTTAGACGCCTCTCATCTTGACCATAAACTAAAACATTAATTATATCGTAATTTGTACTTTTCCGCTCAACGACAAAGCAAAATATATTTGCAGACACTAAAAATAGGAACAATATATTTGCAAGAAAGAATAGAACGGAACGAGATAGGAACGCAGCTTACAGGAAATCACTGTTTTTTAAAAGGTCGATTTCGGGACTGACTGAGTACTTTTACCATGAAATCACCGTTTTTTTTTTTTTTTTTCTAAAATTCTCCGTTGATATAAAAAACGACGCGAGAAAAGGGGGTTGAGCTTTGGAAGTTTATGCTTAAGCACGGCCTTCCCGGGAGATATGGCGAGGAAGGAGACGGTGAGAAACGCAGAGCTGCTTGTGGAGAAAGCCATGAAAGGAAACGATGCATCTCATGACTCAGCGCACGTTTGGAGGGTACGTGACATTGCTCTCTCTCTTGCCCGTGAGGAAGGCTTATCTTCCAGCCCTGACTCCATGGAAATCGTAAGCACCTTCTTTCCAACTTTAGGCCCTCGCAGTCGTCGCTAAACTTAGAAGACGAGAAACATTAAGTCGAAAAAAAAAGGTCCATTTCTTACGGTAGGAAATTGTTTACTTTCTATTGGACTCAACTGACTAGTGGGCATTTAACTTCTGTGAATGCTTAGTGACAGAAAAGAAATGGGTGATGTTGAATCAAAGGTTTCAATGTCGCTGAATTGTTAATATGATGTTTATAAACGGACAGAGGGTATGGTTGTTCGTGTTTGAGGATTGTGTGCAAAAATGATCAGGAACTTGTATCCATTTTCTCACATGAATAGAGTTAAATTTATATTAATAGTTTTTGTTTTGTGAATTATGTCCAAATGGAGGATCAAGGTTACCCGACAAAAAAGGCATAATAATCTGTTTTGAATTTACAGAAGCGGTTGAAATTTGACACGAATCCCTCCTTACATTAGTACAGTGCTATCTAAACTTAACACAAAATAGCTTTATTCTACTATCATTGAGTCATGGATCTCCTTCTATTGTAGTTGCCTTGTCTTGTTGGATAATTTTGTATCTTGAGTAACTTTTACAATGCATTTTTTACTGTTCACTCACTATGGAAATCCTAGTAGACACAGATTCATCCTATAATTCTAAATTCATTTATTAACCTGATTTCTTCTCTGCATGTTGTGCCAGTTTATTTTGATGTGTTATTTTCTTAAAATTATATTATTAACTTTTAATTTACTGAAGAGTGTGAAAGTATTTAAATTGTGTGTCAATAACAGTTGCTGTATTCACCATCCCAACATCATTCCAAATCTTGAAACATTTTTTTTGCAGGTAGAGCTTTCTGCACTGCTCCATGATATTGGTGATGATCTGTCCTCTTGACATATATACAAAGTTTCATTTATACCTTATGAATGTAATTTGATATGCTTAACGTAAATACTCTAAGTATGTAAAAAGAGCGTTATGAGTTTATCTAAAAAAGAAGAGTGTTCTGCTAAAAAGAAAAGGAATAGTGTTATGAGAAGCTCTTCTTCAAGGTGATGGAGAGATCTTAAATTTTGTCCTGACATATATTTTTGTAAAAATTGAAATTTATATTCATTCATTTCTAGGGTCTTGAGAACACTACAACCAATACCAATGTTTCCTATATTAAACGTCTTTCTAATTTTAAGGTATAACTCTGTAAAGTGAGGTCTACTATGCAAGTAAATTCTGGAGGGAATCATGCTGATCTGATACCTCATTTACTCTATTGTTGTAATTTTGGGTTCTATAATGTAAATCTTCTATTTTAGATTGAAAATTCTGTTGCATGATCTATGTACCTTGCCTGGTTAAGTGGATGCATCAAATTGACTTTTTATTTTTATTTTTTTAACTCTACCTATATTTGTATAGCCAGTCCCAAATCCAGATAAAAGAGAAGGGTTGCGTTAAACTCGTGACAGCTAATGTAAAATTTTGTTGTAGCTACATGAACATGGATCAACGAAACAATAGTTATAACTAGATCGTTGTCCAGAAGCAGCGTTGTATAGTTCGAGTGCAGTATCAAAAGAGTAAGGGCTGCTGCATCGATGTCGGGTGTAGTGAAAAATATGCAAGAATTTCCACACTTTAACGAACGGTTGTGAGTAAAGAAGTTAGTTCATGAGAGAATGATCTGTTTTGGAACTTGGAATGTAGGCACGCTCATAGGAAAATTAATGAAAATAGTTGATAACATGATTAGGAGAAAGATCAATATCATGTATCTAAAAGAAACTAAGTGGGTAGAAGAAAAGGAGAAATAATTAGATTTTTCGGATTTTAAACTTTGGTACACTGGCAAGACAATAACTAGCAATGACGTTAGCATAATAGTCGATAAAAAGTGGAGGAACAATGTGGTAGATGTAAAAAGATTAGGAGATAGGATTATAACTTTAAAGCTTGTAGTGGAACGGGATACTTTTAATGTGATTAATGTATATGTACCACAAGTTGGATTAGAGGAGTATCATAAGATAATATTTTGGGAGGATCTAGAAAGTTTGGTTTAGGGAATATCGTTGAGGACATTTTCTTTTCTATGAGGGGATCTAAATGGATATGTAGGGAGTGAATCTAAAAGACACGAGGACATCTATGGAGATTTTGGGTTAGAGGAAGTAAATGAAAAGGGTAAAGTTATCTTGGTTTTTTTTAGCTTTTAATTTGACTATAGCAAACACTTGTTTTAGAAAACAAGTAGAACATCTTATCACGTACAAGAGTGGAGGAGTAAGTTCTCAAATAAATTTCTTTTTGGTATAGAAATTAGACAGAAAGTTTTGCACAGATTGCAAAGTCATATCTGGAGAAAGTTTGACTACCCATTACAGAGTGTTAGTTTTAAACGTATGGGTTAAGAGAAGAGTTGAAAGAAAGAGTAAGAAATCGGCCCCAAAAATTACGTGGTGGCATTTGAAGAATGAACAATAAAGGTGCTTTCAAAGACGGGTAGAGGAAGAGGAGTTTTGGGAGGTTCAGGGAAATGCTAATGATATGTGGGACGAGGTGGTCAAAGGAATTAGGAAAATAGAAAAAGAGATTTTTGGAGAATTAAGAGGCGTTGGACCAAAGGGTAAAGAATCTTGGTGGTGGATTCAGATGTGCCAAATAAGATTAATGTTAAAATGAAGTGTTATAAAGCGTGTCACTTATGTAAAAGTAATGAAAATTGAGAAAAATATAAAGTTGTTAAGAAGGCTATGAGTGATCTGAGATTTAGAGCTTTTAAAGGGTTACATCAATCTTTAAGAATTAAGAATGAAGAATTTTTTTTTTTCAAACTTGTGAAGGATAAGGAAAGAAAGACAAGAGACCTAGACTGTTATAGTCAGCTGGGAAAGGTAGGTGAGTGAAAAGAAACTGTCATTAAAGATAAGAAAACAGTTTCTATGGAGAGGACTAGGCTCTACAATAAGCAATGATATTTTTTGATGCCTTCCATAGATAGGCTAACAGCCATTTTAAACTACAACGTAACAAACCAGTAAACTACTTCCTAAAAAGTAGCAATAATGCAACAACTGCTGAAAATAAACGAATAACTAATAACATAATAAAGTGGGATAAATGTGCAGAAAGTGGGGAATAGGTTCTGTTTCTGGTTGACTCATTCCTTCCCCACAAGTCTATGATGTGGCCTTACTTGCTTTTCATGTGGCTTTCTCCTTCGAGAGTATGTCTTTATTGGGGGAGATATCCTATCATGACATCCCTCTGAAAGGTCACCTTGTCCTCAAGGTGAAATAAAGGAAATTGCTCCCTGAGTAGATCATAATTCTTCCAACTAGCTTCTTTCAAAGGTCTGTTAGCCCACTAAATTAGGATTTCAAGTTAAGGTCTCCCAACGACTGTTATCCATTGATGATTTAAGACTGTTTCAGGTTGTAAGTCAAGTTCCCAGTCATCTTTAAGGGGAAGAGGAGTTGGTGGAGTAGAAGCTGGTTGCCTATAAGCTGGTCTTAAAAGGGAGATGTGGAAAATAGGATTTACTTTGGAGGTTAAAAGGAGTTCAAGTTTGTAAGCTACTAGTCCCACCCTTCGAGTGATTTTGTAAGGGCCAAAAAATCGAGGAGAAAGCTTCTCATAGCGTCTGTGAGCTAATGACTTTTCCTGGCATGGTTGTATGCGAAGAAATACTGAATCCCCCACTTGAAAAGTTACGTCGCGTCTGTCTATGATAATCAACCTGCTGTGTCATTCTGGTTTGGGCTTTCAATAAGTGTTCTTTCAGGAGCTTGAGCATGGCATCTCTAGCAAGGAGTTGTTGTTCAAGTTCTGTCACCCTAGTTTCAACTGGAACATAGGGAGAGATAGATGGAGGGTCCTAGCCATAAACCAGCTTGAAAGGAGTAGTCCATGTGGAAGAGTGGAATCTTGTATTGAAGGAAAATTTTGCCCAAGCTAGATATTGACTCCATGAACGGGGTTGATCTTGAGCAAAGCACCATAAGTAAGCTTCTAGGTAGCAATTTATAACCTCTATTTGCCCATTAGTTTGCAGATGATAGGAAGTACTCATCTTTTATTTTGTATTGCTGAGTCGAAACAATTCTTGCCAAAAAGTGCTCAAGAATATCACATCTCTGTCAGAAACAAAGGATCTTGGTAGGCCATGCAAACACACAATTTCTCTATAGAAGATATTCGCAATAGTTTTGGCAGAATATGGGTGAGAGTGGTATAAAATGAGCATACTTGCTAAGGCGATCGACTACCACTAGAATTGTATCATAGCCACTTGACTTGGGAAGGCCCGAAAGGAAATCCAATGAGATGTCTTCCCATATTCTCTCAGGTATAGGAAGTGGTTGTATAGGCGAGAAGGAACTAAGGCTTGATACTTTGCTTGTTGGCACACTAAGCAGTTTTGGACATATGTTTTGACATTGTGCTTCATTTTTTGCCAGAAAAAGTAGGATGATAATCGCTTTCAAATATCCCCCATGTCCCGCAGTCATTGTGTCATGGGATTCAAAAAGAAGTTTTTGGCTGATGGGGTGATTATACGGTACTACTTAATCTTTCTTTGTAAAACAGCTTCTGATCCACCAGTTGAAAGTTAGCATGCTTGGACAAATTTTGCCGGATTTGTTCAATAATATCTCATGTATATGGGTCAGCAAGCAGTGCCTCATACCAATGGGAGAAGTCTAGTGATACTGGGATAGCTAGAGCCAAAAAATCTACATGATCGGGGCGTCTTGACAATGAATCAGCCCCTTTGTTTTCTCTGCTAGCTTTATAAACAATAGTGAAATCAAAGAGCTATAGAGGCTGATTAAGAAGGTATTTGACGCTATTATGATTTGTGCGCACCATAAATTGCTGTCCCAAAAGGTAGTGTTTCCACTTCTACAAGGATAACACCAGAGCAAGCAATTTGCAGTCATAAGCAGATTTAAATCTATTAGAGAAAGAGAGACCTTTACTAAAATATGCAATGGGGTGTTCATGTAGTAATATTGCTTAAGAGGAGGCATCACACTCAACCATGAAGGGTTGAGTAAAATCAAGAAGTTGAAGTACTGGAACTATGGTAAGAGCATGTTTAAGCTGATTGAAGGCTTGTCCAGCTGCCCTTGACCATTAAAATGCATTAGCTCAATGAGAGGTTTAGTCAACATACCATAATTCCTCATGAATCTACAGTAGTACCCTGTCAAATCCAAAAATCCACATAGCTCCTTTACATTGCGTGGTTTTGGCCAATCTATCACTGATTGTATTTTATCTGGATCTATTGTAACACCACTAGCTGAGATCATATGCCCCAAAAAGGAAATCTGCTTTTGACAAAATAAACATTTGGATGGTTTGGCACAATACTGCTGGTCCTGAAGAAGTTGAAGTGCAAGCTGGAAATGCTTCACATGTTACTTCATTGTGGGATTATATATCAGAATATCATTGAAAAAGACAAGGATGAATTTTTGGAGGTATGGGCAAAAAAGATCATTTATTGCTACCTGAAAAGTGGAAGTAGTGTTAGTAAGACCAAATGGCATTACAATAAATTCATAGTGACCAAAATGTGTCCGAAAGGCTGTTTTAGGAATGTCTGTAGGATTGACTCTAATCTAGTGGTACCTAGATTGGAGATCAATTTTTGAAAAAATGTAGGCTCCATGTAATTCATTTAGGAGTTCATCTATATTTGGTATTGGGTACTTGTCTAAAATGGTAATTTGATTGAGGCCTCTATAATCTACCCACATTCGTCAAGAGTTATCCTTTTTCCTAATAAGAAGAACAGGGTTGGCATAGGGGTTGGTACTAGGTTGTATGAACTTTAACTTGAGTAAATCCTCGATCTGTTGTTCAATTTCTGCTTTCTGGAAGTAAGGGTACCTGTATGGGCGGTTATTGGGTGGTTTGGAGTTTGGGATAAGAGGGATGGAATGAGTATGCTGGTGATAAGGAGGAAGGATGTTGGGTTCTTCAAAAACTCCCTTGGAGTTTGGAATGAGTATGCTGCAATAATGTTTGAATTTGTTCCAGAGTAGTACAATCCAACTTAGAGAAACATTTGAGGCTTCCTTCACTCTCGGGTTTGGGTGGTATACCTTGGAGCTTGTATTTTTTTCCTGTTTAGATAGAAGATGAGGAACATCTCATTCTAATTAGCTTGCACAATGTTTAATGAAGCAAGCCATTTGATACCCAGCATTATGTTTGCTCCGCCTAATGAAAAAGGATAGTAATCTTGAGTGATTATGAGAGTAGGAAGCTGAATTGAAAGGTTACTGCAAATGCAATTACAAAAAAGAACTTCCCTATTACCTATCTGCACACCAAAGGGTGACACTTTGCTCATTGGTAAATGTTGTTCTTCCACAATTTTTTTAGAGACAAAATTGTGGGTTGAGCCACTGTCAACTAAGATCAGGACCTTTCGCCCCCCTAGGAGACCTTGTAATTTCATGGTAGCGTTTGTGGGATTACCTAGAATGGCATGCAGTGAAACTTCAGCATAATCGTTAGCTGTCTTCCTCGGCATTGTCTTCTGCAGGGGTCTCTACAGCTGAGTCTTCTTCGGCTAGCTCCACGAGGGTGAGGGTCGCGGTTTTGCAGCGATGGCCCGGCGAGAATTTCTCGTTGCATCGAAAGCATAGCCCTTTGGCTATGCGTTGTTGCCTCTCTTGATTCCACGGACATGACGCTATGTTTCGTATTACAGGGAGTGTTGATGGCATGCAAGAATCTACTGGGTTGCTGGCCTGAGGCTGGGTTACAATGGTTGGACTGATTTTAGCAAAATTTGGCTAGGGGGATGATTTAGGCCCACAATTAAACCTAGCCTTTTGCTCAAATTCCATGGCCAAACTCATTACTTTGTAAACGGATCTAGGCTTATGAATCCTAACGTTTGCCTTGAGATCCTCCCTAAGCCTATTAAGAAAAACACCTAGAAGACAATGTTTTGGCCAATTCTTGCATATCTTTTAGCAAATTCTTGGCGATATTCTTGCACTGTGCCTGTCTGCCGGAGCTCACAAAGGTATTCATCTAGGTTTTGAAACTTTGCAGGTTTGTAATTTTCCTGGAGCGCCTTCACTAGCTCCTCCCAATAAAGCATGGTACGCTCATAGTTTATCCAGGCAAAGAGGTCCAATGTGTCTCCTTCTAAATATATGGCAGCAATATCAACTTTAAGTTTATTTGGGGTTTGGTAATATCGAAAATATTTTTCCGCCTTTAATATCCATCCATGAGGATCTCCACCATCAAAGCGTGTGAATTCTATCTTGGTGTGAGATCTCCAAGAGGGATTCTTAAACCACCAAGGTAAACCAGTATCATCAGGAACTTCTTCGACCCATGTGGATCTAGCTCTGTCTCATGGGCTCGCCACCATTTTTGGTCCTTTGCCTCTTGGGTTAGCTTGAGCAGTAGTAGTTGAGGACCCCGCAATGCGACTTTTAAGTGCTTCATCCGTGGCATCCATGCGTGAGGTGGGTTGTTTGGTTGGGTGGGTGAATGGGCTGGAGGGGGAATGTCTGGAGAGGATGAGGATCTGGTGGTCACCATCTTAGATCAACTAGGTCTCTAAAACCAAAATGTTACAGCTAGCTGGGAAAGGTAGGTGAGTGAAAAGAAACTATCAATAAAGATAAGAAAACAGTCCGTATGGAGAGGACTAGGTTCCACAATAAGCAATGATATTTTCTGATGCCTTCCATA
Organism: Gleditsia sinensis; assembly: GCA_037074535.1. Classification (NCBI taxonomy): domain Eukaryota; kingdom Viridiplantae; phylum Streptophyta; class Magnoliopsida; order Fabales; family Fabaceae; genus Gleditsia; species Gleditsia sinensis. The sequence goes on from CM073471.1 coordinate 47,438,651, forward strand.
GATAGGTTGACAGCCATTTTAAACTACAACGTAACAAACCAGTAAACTACTCCCTAAAAAATAGCAATAATGCAGCAACTGCTAAAAATAAACAAATAACTTACTAATAACATAATAAAGTGGGGTAATTGTGCTGAAAGTGGGATAATTGTGCAAAAAGTAGGGTAATTGTTGAACGTGGGGAATAGGTTCTGTTTCTGGTTGACTCATTCCTTCCCCACAAGTCTATGATGTGGCCCCACTTGCTTTTCATGTGTCTTTCTCCTTCGAGAGTATGTCTTTATTGGGGGAGGTATCCTATCAGACCAAGTGAAATGTATTAAAAATGAAAAAGGTAATATTTTGGTAAGAGAGCAAGATATTTAAGAAAAATAGAAGAGTTAGAACTTTTTAATGAAGTACAAGAGTTGCCATGTTACTTTGATAGATTAAATATTGCAGAGGAGGACTGCAATTATACTTTTTATCGTAGAATTCAAGAGTTTAAAGTTGGAAATGGCAAAATAGTAAGACCTAATAATATACCTATTGAGGTATGGAAAGGTTTAGGTAGGAAAGGTATAAGTTGGTTCACTAAGTTGTTTAATATGATAATAAGATTTAAGAAAATGCCAGATGAATGGAAGAGAAGTACTTTAATTCTTATCTATAAAAATAAGATGACATACAAAATTGTGCTAACTATAGGGGGATTTAACTAATGATTTATACTATGTAGTTATAGGAGAACGCCATTAAGCAAAGATTAAGACAAGAGACTCAAGTCACAGAGAATCAATTTAGTTTCATGTTAGGAAGGTCAACCATGGAAGTAATTTATTTATTGCAGAGATTAATGTAAAGATATTAAAGGAACCAAAACGATCTACATATAGTTTTTATTGATTTGAAAAAGACATATGATAAGAGTGTTGAGAGAGGTTGTATGAAAGGCTTTAGAGAAGAAAGGAGTATGTATCGCATATATTCGAGCAATTTAAGATATGTATAATGGGATCACGGCTTGCGTGAGAACACAAAATAGAGATACAAAGAGTTTTCCCACAACTATAGGGCTACATCAAGAGTCATCTCTAAGCCCATATTTTTTTAAACTTAATTTTGGATGAAGTTATTGAATATATACAAGATTTGGGGCCTTGATGTATGATTTTTACAGATGATATAGTTTTAATTGATAAATCGAAAGAGGAAATAAATAGAAAGTTAGAGTCATGGGGACAAGTTTTAGAAATATATGGTTTTCGTATAAGTAGAAATAAAACAGAATATATAAAATATAATTTTTGTAAAAAGCAAACAAATACAAATTTAGAAATAAAACTTAGAGAACATCTTTTAAAACAAGTCACAATCTTTAAATATGTTGGGTCTATTATGCAGAATGACGGCAAAATAAAAGAGAATGTAAACTATAGAATTCAAACAGGTTGGATGAAATGGAGGAATGTTTCGGGTGTCATTTGTGATAAAAAAATGTCGCTCAAAGTTAAAGAAAAATTCTATCGTATAATTATAAAACTTGCTATATTATATGGTATTGAATGTTGGGTGGTTAAAAGACAATATAAAGATAAAATCAATGTTGCAGATATGAGAATGTTATACTTTATGTGTGGACACACTAAAAAAGATAAGATTAGAAATGAGTGCATCAGAGAGAAAGTTGAGGTAGCACCTATTGTGGAGAAGATGGTAAAATTTCGCTTAAGGTGATTTGGCTATGTGTGGAGAAGACTTGTAGAAGTTCTACTGAAAAGAGTAGATCAGATGGAGAGCAGTCCGATAGAGCAGTCCTACCTGAGAATGTTATACTTTATGCGTGGACACACTAAAAAAGATAGGATTAGAAATGAGTGCATCAGAGAGAAAGTTAAGGTAGCTCCTATTGTGGAGAAGATGATAAAATCTCGCTTAAGGTGGTTTGGCTATGTGTGGAGAAGACCTGTAAAGGTTCTACTGAAAAGAGTAGATTAGATGGAGAGCAGCCCGATAGTTAGAAGTAGAAGGAGGTTAAAGAAAATAATTGGTAAAATTATTAAGAAAAATTTAATAATTAACAATTTTATTTATAATAGATCACTGTGATATCGTTTGATCCATGTAACCGACCCATTTAGTGGAAAAAGGGTTGTTGTTTGTGTATATACTTTTTCATTTCGTGCTTATGTAGTTTGATGTTACCACCTTTGCTTTTTAGTTGTACATAAGAACACATTTTATTAATGTCATGGTCTTCTCTTAAATGTTGTTAATTGGTCTTTTACTTCATATTTATGTAATTTATTGTTCTGTAATGCGAAGTTGATGTGCTAGCTAAGCTTCTTTATGTTCCTTTTGATGTCTATTGTTCTCTCCTCATGGGTCTACCTTGCCATTATTACACCTTCCGTTAGGCTTGCACCTTGTGTCTTTGACAACCTCACTTCAAGTGAGGTTGATAATCTGGACTCTTAACCAAAAATTTAACTGAGTAACAATTGATTAGAACAAACCAACTTGTGGTTTCTCTAAAGACACTTACTGGTACAAGTTAATTTTTTCCCCACCAAGTAGTGGACATGTACAAATTTCAATGTTTTATTTTACCATGTTTCATTCATATATTATTCTTACTGAATTTTCATATTTTCCCCTTTCCCAGATTGTGTTATGAATGCTGCATATAAAATAAACTACATTTCTGATTTCTCATCTCTCTTTTTCATTACTTATTAAGTATTTGATGGCTGCAACTTTAATAATGTTACATTTTGTTTGATGATTTCAGGTGACTATAAATACCTGAGGTATGTAATTTGCTTCATGTGTAGTTATGGAATAATAGTCCTAATTGTTCTTCAGGATGACCTCACAGCATTCTTGTATAAAGGAAAGTTTAAATAATCTTTTCTAAATCTTGCAAAAGGTCCCTTTTTTCTCTTTTCTTTGTAGTTTACAGATCTCCTATCAATCCATTATATTGCTTATATAGTATGGTTTTCTTATATGTTTGCATACTATATAAGCTAAGCTTTTGAATTTTCTCAGTCTAATGTCTCTGTGCTTCCATCAATCCATTCTTTAACTTTTCAGGTATATTTCATCTTTGCATTCTTGTTTCTCTTTCATTCCTTTTCCTCATGTGAGCTATTACATTGTTAAGCAGGGATCCATATGAGGAAAAAGTTGTTGAGGATTTTCTAGTGGAAGAGGGAGTTGAGGAGAACAAAAAGTCAAAATTTTTGAAGATAATCACGGGAATGGGTAAGTTAGGCTTTACAAGTTCATTCTAACTTCGTTTATTTTTCATTTTTAATATTTAACATCAAATATGGTGTCAATAAAGAACTTGGGGAAAATGCTTTGTATATAAGTGATCTAACGGAGAAGAGTTTTACCCTTTTTTAAAATATTAATCAGATGTGGAGATAAAATGAAGTTATAGTGTTTCTTAGTTTATCTTTTAGTAATTTTTTTTAAAAATTTTCTTTTATTTTCAAAGCTTTGATTGTCTGAAGGTAATTCCTGCTTGGCAATTTCCAGTGAATTTCTTGGAAGAGAAAGAATCTAAAGGTCAAACTATTAGCAAAAATATGCATTGAGGTTGGTACTTTATGAGCAGAAGGGAAACCGGGAAGTATCTAGCATACATGAAGACATTTTACCCCTTTTGATTTGGAGTCTTAGGAAAGGCAAATTATTTTGGTTTAACACTTGCAACAGCTATTAACCATTTGGCTTCAGCTAATAGCAAGGTGATGTAGAAAGGGAAGGAAGATAAAGAATGATCACAAATTTATCAAAACTCTATCAAATTTATCTATCAATAATTGAAGGGTTAACTACTTTATTTGACTAAAGCCCTATTTATAGCCTATTGAAATAAGTCATAATCCTACTAAATTACTACAACGGGATAACATTTCCCCAGGCTCACCTTTGCTGATAACTCCTAACTAGATCTTAAAATTTCCCCAGTTATTTAAGTACAAAATCATAAATTCCAAAGGATAATTAAATCTTTAATTACTAAAATAAACAATAATTCTTCTCTCTTATCCTGTGTCACAAGGCTTACTTATCTCCTAAAACAAGTGATGAAAAGATACGTGCACCAACGTTCTGAATTGCTCCAATGATGTCCTTACAAGTGATGAAAAAAATCATGAGTCATTTAGGGCTTGTCATACTCATGATAAAATCTTGGATCACGATGCAAATAAAAAATTGATGTAGTGAAGTAGTGAACTTCTAAGACAATTTTTGGAGAAAACCAAAATGCTTAGTACTGTTATTTGTGCTGTGTTTATTTTATTATGCATAGGTAATACCTTGCAATTTTGTGATAATCTATCCTCATTACCTACTTGAAATGGATTAGGTTCTTAAAAACCCAGAGAGGTTTGGGAGTGTATTTGGCTTGATGAGAAAGAATGTTGGACAAATGTTGGATTAGATGTTTGGGAGGCAAAGAAGGGTTAGATATGAAGAAATTAGGTGATAGGGACTACTGGGTTGCTGCCTGAAACCAGTTTTGCAAATTCTGAGGAACCACCTTATGTGTAAATAAAATACATGAGGATTGGAAGCTTCAAGAACCTCCATTTGAAACCCTCTGCCCCCTCTTGTATGTTAGCCAACCCAGAATCCAGCGTGTATACCAGAGGTTCACGCATGGGAAGTTTAGGAATTGACTTTCGATGCATGTGTTGTATTTTCTTATTTCTTGTATTTTCTAATGTTTTTGGGTTCCTAGCCTACTAGTTTACATCATTAAGCTTCCATGCAGTTATGTAAGATTTAAGGAGCAGTTAGTGTGTTAGTGGCAGAAGGAGGTTTCCTTTTTATCACCCTGTACCCTTAATTTGAGGAAGTGGTTTCGGGTGGTTATACACCACTTAACTTGTATTAATACTGGGATTAAGGAATGAAGAGGATCAGACAAAATTTATGTGGAACTGAGGTACCTCAAGAGATTGCAGGTTCTCTCTATAAGGAACCAGCACCATAGGTAGACGTAGGAAAACTTCTCTTCCCATTCCCTTGCAACTCACAGGTCCCCTTACCAGATCCGCAGTGCAGTTAGGGATCGTAACATTTTGGTATCAGAGCCGGTGGTTATGGGAGACCAGCTTCAGCAACAACTAGCACAACTAGTGCAGTTGTTCCAGGACGAGCGCGCAGCCAACCTCGCCAGGCAAGAAGCCATCAACGCTCGCCTGGACTCGCTTTCTAAGGAATTAACAGTTGCGAAGACATTTCCAGACGCGATGATGCTAGACAGCCATAATCGTGGGAAAGGGGTAGCCAGCTCATGTACTACTGGTGGTAGCTCCACCATTCCGAAATTTTCCAAGCTAGACTTTCCATGGTTGAAGGGATAGGAAGACCCGTTGGGATGGTTGAACCGCTGTGAGCATTTTTTCAGGCGTCAACAGACCCCGGATGATGATAGAGTGGGACTAGCATCTTACCATTTGGAAGGCCACGCACAGTTATGGTTCCTCTAATTGGAAACTGACCTTCCTCATTTAACATGGGAAGAATTCAAACAGCAGTGCAACCTGAGGTTCGGCCCACCTATTAGGAGCCACAAGCTGGGTGAATTAGCCAAGCTGAAGCAAACTGGAACCGTAGCAGATTATCAAGGGAGATTTGAACAATTAACCTCTAGAGCTAGAACTCTCACCCAAGCCCAAAAAATAGAACTTTACATCAGTGGTCTCACTAATCAAATAGCAGTGGAGGTGGAGTTACATGACCCTCAAGACCTGGCTACTGCCATGAGTATATCCAGACTGTATGAAAGGAAAGCCCACCCCATGTGTTCGTATTCCATGGATAGCCAGAAGCCAAAACCAGCAGATCCTCCTCCTCAACCATGTCCCAGAATTATCAAGCAGTTGACCCGAGTAGAAATGGAACAAAGAAGGCTCAAGGGTCTATGTTTCAATTGTGATGAACCCTTCATTAGGGGTCACCAATGTAAGAGGATGTTTTGAATAGATCTAATTGAGGAAGAAGGAGAAGCAGACCCCCCAGACCAGGAGATCCTCGGAAGTCAACCAAAAATTTCACTCATTGCTATCATCGGGAATGCATCAAAACAAAATATGTTGCTTCAAGGAAAGTTAGGAAATCATTCCATCAAGGCTCTAGTGGACTCAGGCAGCACCCACAGTTTCATAAATTCTGCTTTTATCTCTCAACTCAAAATTCCCATAGTAAAATAGGAAGGATTGAGAGTGGTGGTAGCAAATGACGAAAAAATCAGAAGCCGGGGGCAATGCAAGGGAGTATCTCTTGACATTAGTAACCATACTTTTACTTTGGATTTATATGTACTAAACATAAATGGTTTTGATGTGGTATTAGGAGTTAATTTGCTCAAAACAATGGGCCCCATCTTTTGGGACTTTAAAAAGATGCAGATGACATTTTGTCAACAAGGAGTTATGGTGGAACTAAATGGCATCCAGCCCTCCTCTAGCATTCCCGAAGCCAAGCTCCACACAAGTACAATTAAGGCCGATGGAGAGCAAGACCTGCAGAGTCTATTACAAGAGTATGCTTCTGTCTTTATGGAATCACAAACCCTCTCACCTCAACGTTTTTGTGATCACAGAATCATATTGGAACCTGGTACCAAACCAGTGGTAGTACAACCCTATAGATATCCCTACACCCAAAAAGATGAAATTGAAAGGCAATGCGCAGATATGTTAAAGCAGGGAATTATTAGACCAAGTCAATCTCCTTTTTCTTCTCCTGTGTTACTTGTTCCTAAGGCTGATGGCTCTTGGCGGATGTGTATTGACTATCGAGAGTTAAATGCTAAAACTATCAAAGATAAATTTCCTATCCCTGTAATTGAGAAACTTCTGGAAGAATTATTTGGGGCTAGATATTTTTCCAAATTGGACCTGAGATCAGGTTACTTCCAAGTCAGAATGAGGGAAGAGGATGCGGAGAAAACAATTTTTCACACGCATCAAGGTCATTTTGAATTCTTGGTCATGCCTTTCGGCCTCACCAATGCACCTTCAACTTTTCAGGCTCTCGTGAATGAGGTATTTAGTGCTTACTTACACAAATTTATTCTAGTTTTCTTTGATGATATCCTAGTTTACAGTAGCACTTGGGTGGAACATCTTCATCATCTCAATCTTGTCTTCAAACTCCTGCTAGATAATCACCTCTTCTTAAAAAAGTCAAAGTGTTCTTTTGGGCAAACACAAATTGTATATTTAGGCCACATCATCTCTGCCGATGGAGTTTCTACAGATAGTTCTAAAATTGCAGCCATGACGAAGTGGCCTAAACCATCCACCCTTAGAGGGCTACGGGGTTTTTTAGGACTTACTGGCTATTACAGAAAATTTGTGCAAAACTATGGATCTATTGCCGCTCCATTAATAGCAATGCTCAAGAAGAATTCCTTTGTATGGAGTACTCAATCTTCATAGGCCTTTGAAGCACTTAAACAAGCCATGACATCAACCCCAGTATTAGGCCTGCCTGATTTCTCTCACCCATTCACCATTGAATGTGATGCCTTAGATACGGGACTTGGAGCTGTTTTATTGCAAAACCAACGCCCAATTGCCTTTTTTAGTCGAGTTTTAGCAGCTCGGCATCGTCATCTACCAACCTATGAGAAGGAGTTAATTGCCTTAGTTAAAGCTATCAAGCATTAGCATTCATATCTATGGGGATAGCACTTTGTGATCAAGACAGATCATTATAGCCTAAAATTCCTTCTGGAACAGAAAGCTCTCACACCCCCACAACAACATTGGCTGGGAAAAATATTGGGATACACTTTCACGGTGGAGTACAAAGCTGGACGAAGCAATACAGTGGCCGATGCCTTATCTCGCAGGGATGCCGAAGAGGTGACCCTACTTGCTATCTCCATGCCACAACTTAGCCTCTTTGACTCCATTAGACATGAGCAACAAAATTCCCCAGAAATTCAGCGCCTCATCACTGACGTACAAGCAGGAACAACAGCTTCCCCCTAGAGTTTTAAACAAGGGTTATTATTCTATAAAGGTCGTGTGTATTTGGACCCCTCTTCTCCTACCATTCAGACTATCATGAGTGCATTACATAATCAGGTCCACGAAGGGTACCAAAAGACACTATACCGTATTGCTAAGGATTTTCACTGGACGGGTATGAAGCACCATATCCAAAACTTTGTCCGTGCTTGTGGGATTTGTCAACGGCATAAAATTGAAACCTTACAACCCGCTGGCCTACTTCAACCGTTGCCAGTTCCTGCACAAATCTGGGCTGATATTTCCTGGACTTTGTTGAAGGCTTGCCAACTTCTCATGGGAAAAATGTTCTCTTGGTCGTGGTTGATCGTTTCTCTAAATATTGTCATCTAGTGCCCACTGATCATCCCTATTCTGCTGTTAGTATTGCCAGACTTTTCTTTGACAACATTTTTAAGCTCCATGGCCTTCCTGAAACTATGGTGAATGACCGGGATGTCACCTTTACCAGTACATTTTGGAAGGAGCTCTTCCGTCTCAGCAGCACCAAGTTATGCTTTAGCTCAGCTTACCACCCTCAATCGGATGGGCAAACCGAGGTCGTGAATCGCACCATTGAAATGTATCTGCGCTGCTTTACAAGTACACACCCCACTAAATGGATGAATTGGTTGTCTCGGGCTAAGTATTCTTACAACACCAGCCTCCATTCTTCTCTACATGCCACACACCCTTTGAGGTTGTCTATGGTCGGCCACCCCCACGTCTCCTATTATATTGCTTAGGAATCTCCAAACTCGATGCTGTAGATAAGGCCTTACAATCCCGCAATGAGATCCTTCAGCATTTACGCCAGAACTTGCTACGTGCCCAAACAAAAATGAAGCTTCTGTATGATTCCCACCACCGCCCAGTTGAATTCGATGAGGGTGACAAGGTTCTCTTACGACTGCAACCTTATCGGCAATTTTCCTTGGCCAATCGACGTCACTAGAAGCTCCTTCCCAAATTTTATAGACCCTTCACCATCCTACAGCGCATTGGACCCATGGCTTATAAACTAAATCTTCCACCGACCACCAAACTTCACCCTATTTTCCATGTCTCTTGCTTAAAGGCTTTCCATGAAGGAACCTGCCCAGAATCGGCCACCCTTCCTTCGGGTTTACCTGCAGCACCTTCGCCCCAACCCGTCGTAGTCCTGGACTGACGCACCATGCACAACACCCCCCAAGTCCTTATTCATTGGCACAACACTTCTCCAGCCGAAGCTTCCTGGGAGACGGTCTCCTCTATCCAACAACGTTTCCCAGACTTCACACTTGAGGACAAGCATGATTTGGAGGAAGGGAGTAACGTTAGCCAACCTAGAATCCAGCGTGTATACCAGAGGTTCACGCATGGGAAGTTTAGGAATTGACTTTCGATGCATGTGTTGTATTTTCTTATTTCTTGTATTTTCTAATGTTTTCGGGTTCCTAGCCTACTAGTTTACATCATTAAGCTTCTATGCAGTTACGTAAGATTTAAGGAGCAGTTAGTGTGTTAGTGGCAGAAGGAGGTTTCCTTTTTATCACCCTGTACCCTTAATTTGAGGAAGTGGTTTCGGGTGGTTATACACCACTTAACTTGTATTAATACTGGGATTAAGGAATGAAGAGGATCAGACAAAATTTATGTGAAACTGAGGTACCTCAAGAGATTGCAGGTTCTCTCTATAAGGAACCAGCACCATAGGTAGACGTGGGAAAACTTCTCTTCCCATTCCCTTGCAACTCACAGGTCCCCTTACTAGATCCGCAGTCAGGGACCGTAACATTGTATTTCTTCTCTCCTAGGGTTCCACATAAAAAATTTTAAATTTAAGGACAAATTGAAGCTTCCTGTAGGATGGAAGGTCTGTGGGAAGTGGTGACCATGAGGAAGGGTTGAGGGAGGAATCATACTCCCAAAGTAGGCAAAGAACTGTAAAAAGTTTGTTATGGCCCTCTTGGCAGCCGAAAGTTGATTAATGATGCCAGAAGTATAAGGAACTCTGATACAAGGCCACTCATTATACACACGTACTCCAGAAGAAAGCCTCGTACATCTGCCTCTTTTAATCCATTTAGAAACACTCCCAAGAGACAGTGTTCTGGCTAGTTCTTCACTCGGGCTGCTCTTTTTGCAAATTCCCGATAATACTCTTGAATGCTGCCAACCTATTTGACATTACAAAAATGCTCATCTGGGTTTTGAAATTCTATAGGTCCATAGTTTTCCAATAGTGCCTTCACTAGTTCTTCCCAATATAAAAGAGTGCGCTCACTGTTGATCCCCGCAAATAGATGCAAGGCTTCTCTCTCCAAATACATAGCCACAATGTCAACTTTTAGTTCATCAGAAGTTTGATAATAGCAGAAGTATTTTTCAGCCTTTAAAACCTATCTTCTCGGGTCTCCTCCTTCAAATTTAGGAAACTCCATCTTGGTATGTGGTATGTGAGAGGGATTTTTCGACCACCAGGGGCTGTCCACGTCATCATCCTCATCGTACTTCCCTTTACCTTTTTCACGGGGCCTGAGACTTGCTTCTGCTTGAAGAGAATTGGTTGAATGCATTTTGAGTGCGGCTATTTCAGCAGCTAAAGCGTTGGTGGTATTTAATTTGGAAGCGATAGCAGATAATTGTTAGCCATAGATTCATGATTTGGTGTGGGAGTAGGGATAGCGGGGTCACTTGTAGAGGTAGTGGAGTGTGTCTGCATTGATACCAAAATGATAGAGGTAGTAAGATGAAATAAACAGAAAGAAGGAAATTTTATTATTGACAGAACAAGTGCAAGAATCTTAATACAATGCTTCTTCAATAATAATGTCCATATGGAGGGGACAATTCTCCTAATAACATACACAAATAATCAAAAACATAAAGACCAGCTAAGCCTAGGGAAATATTTATAATCAAGAAGACTTAGACTAAGGAAATTAGATAACTGTTCTGGAAGTAACTGCCCTGGGAGCACGTTTATCAGTTTTTAAGGAGACAGTGATGATATTGGGTCATTCATTCCTTCCCACTCTGCAGTATTTGTGCCACTTAATTGAAGAAGGTTGACTTGGTCCAAAGAGGCAGATGTACGTTGCTTTCTTTTGGAGTAGGTGTGTATAATGGGTGGCCTTGTATCAAACTCACAAGATGAGTAGTCAGTTATTAGGCAAGTATTCCATGTACTTTCTTATTTTGGTACTTTTAGTTGAATTACAGTTTAGAAATATGTAAATATATCCCATTGGAGATTTAGTATTATACTTATAAGGAATAACAAATGCCAAACTGGATATAAAGACAAAAGTTACTTATTTGTGAATTGGACCTTGACAAACCATAGAGTAACTTCTAGTTTTCAAGAATATTAAGTGATCCTGAAACTGAGAGAAAAAAAGTGGAAGAAAATGCATAGGCTTGATGAACTAAGCACTCTGAAGTTTGGATATATGAAAATAATTCTACTTTAAACAATTCTCTATAAATCCTAGTTTAGGTATGGTTCTGTTAAAGTCACAATTTCTTATTAATTTATCTGTAAATTTCTTTTTGTTTTCTATTTTAAATAAAAAAACTTGTATCAAGAGAAGGATTGGGCATCCACTTTGGAAAACAATTGACAAAATATACAAAAAAAAGAAAGTTAAACATATAGCGAAGATGCTCCATCCCCCTGCATATCGAAAAGGGTTGTTCCCTTAAATATCCCTTGAGCTGAACACCACAAATAAGCTCTAAACACAATCCATGCCGATAAGTCATATAAAGACAAGGAAACACCCTTAAAAATATGACCATTTTGCTCCAGCCAAATGTTCCAGATTACTGCATATACAACACATTACCCCAAAGTTCTATCTTCCTTTGTGCAACAAAAACCTTTGAATTGTTTAAGGAGAAAATGCTCTAAACTCAATAGACAAGCCAAATTCTCACTTAATTCTCATCTATAAATTTCTTATATAAGCAAATGTGTATGATTTTTTGTGACTAGTAACAAGGGTCAGAGATATGTAGAGACTTACCTACAAACAGACATACATGTTAATCTTCAACATCTATGTGCACATAAGACTTGTTTCAGTGCTTAATTCACGAGGAATAGCCTTGGACTCATGATCACAATGTATTTAAGTGGTCAGGCCATTTGACCTTTTTTATTGGCTATAAACTAGAGTAATTCTATAATTTTTTAAGTCCTAAGTATCTTAAAATAAGATTGTTGTAATTATTTTCATCCAAAATATTTATAGTCAATTTATCCCCTACATTCTATTTTCTACACCTATTATCGATATTTGTATTATTACTTCCTATGTTTTAATTGGTGTGAACATACATTGTTTCACTTGTTGAGTTTCTTTGAAACTTACTCTTATACAAGCGGGATGGATGAAATCATAAGATTCAAGCGGGATGGATGAAATGGAGGAATGTTTCGAATATCATTTGTGATAGAAAATTGCTGCTCAAAGTTAAAGGAAAATTATATCATACAGCTATAAAACCTGCAATTTTGTATAGTGCTGAATGTTGGGCGTTAAAAGACAACATGGAGATAAATTCAATAACGCAGACATGAAAATGTTTCGCTGGATGTGTGGACACATTAAAAGAAATATGATTAAAAATGAGTTATTGGAGAGAGTTGGGGTAGCACTTATCATGAAGAATATGGTAGAATTTTGTTTAAAATAGTTTGGCCATGTGTGGAGAATACTTGCTGAAACTTTATTGAGAAGAGTAAATCAGATGGAGAGTAGTTTGATAGTCAGAGGTAGAGGGAGGCCAAAGAAAATAATAGGTGAAATAATTAAAAAATATTTAATTAATAATATCTTTATTAATCTCATTTATAATAGGCCACTGTGGCGTCATTTGATCTATGTAGCCAACTCCACTTAATGGAAAGAAGTTTAGTTGTTGTTATTGTTGTTACTCTTAATTTGTTTACATAAGCGTTTATAACTCTGAAAAAAGAACACTGGTTCTGGCTCATTGCTATAGTAGGAATTGTGGGTTGGGGTCTCAGAACTGTATACTAAAGAACTGTTGAGAAACCTTGGATAAGTCTTACAAAGTAAGGAGTGTTAAAGGATGAGGATTCTATCATTATCTATGAGTCATGGAGTTTATTATTGTTTAGGGGTCTTATACTATCTCCTATGTTTATTCTGTATATCTATTCTGAAGATAGGAAATTTATTTTACTTTAGAAGTTCATTTGTCAAATGCTAAATAGGGTAACCTCAAGTAATGAATAATGTCAATCAAATTGTTTACTTCTTTCTTGTTAATTGGAATGTTTTGTTTTAAATCTCTAGGAATTGATTATGAGTGCATGCTTGCTGGTTAAGGCAGCTTCAAGCTTTCCTAGTCTAGTCCACTCATGTTTGGCCAATAAAACTAGTGGGAGTTTCCCTGAGGATCTGAATTCTAGATTTATACAACCCTTAACATAGTATTCTCATGGTCCACATTATCATTGATACGAACTCTACCAAGATCTAAGAAGGCTTTAAGATCATTTTTACAATCTGGTTTGTATGAAACTATGACATGTTGCTTATATGGAAGCAAGAATTTTGGTATAAGGAAGTAGTGGGAGTTTTCCCGAGGATCTGAATTCTAGATTTATACAACCCTTAACATAGCATTCTCATGGTCCACATTATCATTGGTACGAACTCTACCAAAATCTAAGAAGGCTTCAAGATTGTTTTTACAATCAGGTTGTTATGAAACCATGACATGATGCTTATATGGAAGCAAGAAACTTGGTATAAGGAAGACAACACCATCGGTGATAGAAGATTTAATTGATAAATCAATGATGAACATTATGGAAATTTTAATAATTTCAAATAGTTTTTTAAAAAAATAAAGAGGATTTTTTTTCTCTTTTATGAATACTCATATGCTCTTTTTATTGATCATTTATGCCTATTTATAAGTCAATTTACATTAAAAGTCTTAAACAAACTAGGAAGTTCAATTCTAAACAAACTAGATACTTTAATTATGAATAAACTAAGTAATTTAATCATAATTAAACTAGTAATTTTATACTAATCAAATTAAGTAATTAAAAATAATAAACTTTTATAGTCAAATAAAGAAGCTAACTTTCCCAGTCAAAGTAGAAAACTAAACAAAGTAGAAACTTTTTTAGTCAAACAAAGAAACTAACTTTCCTAATCAGATTAGGAGACTTAATTTCTTAGTCAAACTACAAGACTAAACAAAGTAGGAAACTAAAATAATTTTGCCTCTCTTGACTTTAGTCAACCTTGCCAACTTGGTCCTAGTCTATATTTGGATTGGTTTTGATGACATGGACCACTCTTAGCTCATCTTTAGTAGTGATGAGCCATTTAGAACATATTTTCTTTTCTCATATGCAACCAAACCCAATCTATGGGTTCAAATACTAGCTTGTGACACCCATGGATTTTCTCTTCATTAACCTATGTTCCTTTTGTACTCACAACAAAATAAAGAAACACAAGCTTACTAGTGCAAAAGTTGCAGTTCTTTAAGTTAGCAAATAACTTTCTTTTCTAGGTACATCTGAAAAATAATTTAAATGCACAACATGATCATTCATGTTTTTGCTATAAATGAGAATATAATCAAAAGAAACAACAACAAATTCACCTATAAATACACACAAAACATGGTTCATTAATTGCATAAAAATACTTGGTCCATTAGTTAATCCAAAAATTATAACTAATCACTCATATAAACCATATTTTAGTTTTCCATTCATCACCCCCTTTTATTCTTATTTGATAATACCCACTCTTTAAATCAATCTTATACAAAACACAAGCACCATGTAGCTCATCTAATATATAATCTAAGCAAAGAATAGGATGATGATACTTTATTGTTATATTGTTGATTGCTCGGCAATCAATGCACATTATACACATTCCATACTTCTTAGGAACCAAAATTATTGAGATGGCGCACGGACTCATGCTCTCTCACATATCCCATTTTCGTCAATTCACTAACCAGTCTCTATTCTTTTGTCTCTTCAGGATTACTTCAATAAGCTAACTGGTTTGGAATGGTGGCATTGACCACGAAATCAATTATATGTTCAATCCCTCAAATAGGTGGTAACCCATGTAGAATCTCATCGAGAAATATATCATCAAACTCTTGCAAAAGAAAAATAACAGAATTAGACAAAGATGCGTCAATTTGGTTAGTGTTAAAAAATGCCTCTTTATGCAAAAGTACAATAATTGGTTGATTTAAACATATTTCTCTTTTTATTTCACTCGCATTTGCATAGAAGTTTGTTTTTCTCTCTGCTTTTCTCTCAACAGCTGAATCTACTATCTTGTTTTCTCTTTCAATTTTCTTGGCCTCTTTCTCTCTCTCTTCTCTTATTTTCACTCATTTTCTTCTTCTTTTTAACTCTCTTTTGATTTCTCCCTTTTTGTAACCCCACTTGATCTTCATAAACCTATTTTGGGGTCAAAGGAACTAGAGTGATTGTTCTTTGATTAAACTCAAATGAGTATTTTTTGGTGAAGCCATCATGTTTAACATGTAGGTCAAATTGCCATGGTCGGCCTAATAATAAGTGTGTAGTTTGCATTGAAATTACATCATACACAAACACAACTTCATCTTCATATTTTTCGATGTGAAAGGAAACTAACACTTGTTTATTCACCCACACCTCACAGCACTCCTTCCCATGTTTCACTCAAAAATGACTCACTCAACTCTCATGTTTTCACACAAAATAAATTCAGTTTGTTATTATCTTACCACTCTTGCATTTTTCCACTTGATTTTCTCTTTCGGTTCTTTTCAAACTGCACAAAAAATAATTAAAATTCTCAACAACAATTCACCAAGAACTTACTAGAAGAAAATTGGATTTAAACTTTCAATAACACAATAATTGCTAAAAGTTTAAATGAACAATTCACTTCTCTTTTATTTTTGAATTTTCCATCTTTTTTTTCAACATTATATTTCTCTTTTTTCTTTTTCTTTTTCTTTTTTAAAGATTAATACTAAAACTAGAAACAAAGAAAACCAAAGAAAATAAAAAGAATAAAGTAGGTAAGAATAAGGATTCCAACAAGACTCAAACAAGAACACATATAGGAGAAATGATTTGGACTCGAAATTGACAAGAAAAAAATTAAAGGATAAGCAAATTTAAGATTAAAATTGAGTTCTGATACCAAATGATATGAACAAGACCAAGAACTGACCAAATCCATGATCTAAGAAGGCTTTAAGTTCGTTTCTACAATAAGGAAATCATGACTCGTCATTTATGTGGAAGCAAAAACTTTGGTATAAGGAAGACACCACAATTGGGGTTGACAAGTCAAGGATGAATGCTATAGAAATTCTCATAAGTTCAAATAGTTGTTCAAAAATCTAAAGAAAAAAATACTCACTTTTATGAACAATAATACATTCTTTTTATTAATCATTCATGTCTATTTATAAGTCAATGTACATAAAAAATCCTAATCAGACTGGTAGTTTAATCTTAAACAAACTAGATAATTTAATTATTAATAAACTAAGTAATTTAATCCTAATCAAACTAGTAATTTAATACTAATCACAACTAAGTGATTAAAAGTAAGATACTATTCTAGTCAAATTAGGAAACTGAAAACATAGAAAAACTCTTCTAGTCAAATAAGAAAACTAACTTTTCTAGTCAGATTAAGAGACTAACTTTCCTAGTTAAATTAGGAGACTAACTTTCCTAGTCAAACTAGGAAACTAAACAAAATTGGCAACTAAAATAATTCCACCTCTCTTGACTTTAGTCAAACTTGCCAACTTGGTCTTAATCTATATTCGGATTAGCTTTGATGATGTGGACCACTCTTGGCTCACCTTCAATAGTGATGCATTTATCTACATGTTGGGCTTTTCAAATTAAACCATTAAGAGCTTCTTTAAATTTTTTAACTTGAGCTCTTGTAATAGATCAAACTAAAAATTTAAAGCTAATCTCATTCTATTTGTTAGCCTTAGCTTTGGGCCCTCATCAATCACAACTTCCTTTTCTAAAAAAACTAGTATAATAGTTTGTAATTAAAAATCGTTTCTTTGTCTGAAAACTTGGAGGAACCATTTTGTTTCTATTTTCTGCTCTTTAGTGTTCAAGTTGCAAGTTTTAAGTTTGCACCAGTAGCGGATGACATTTTGTTTTTGGTTTGTAATATTGTTTATAAACTTGATTCAAGAGTTTAATATTGACCCTTGAACTGATCTGGAGTGTTGATGAGAGTGATGTCCACCCCACGTGACTGGATAGTATGAGAGAGTAGTGACTTATGCTAGAGTAACGAGTTGATAATGAAAACAAATATTATCAATTTTAAAATGTGTAGGCTGAGACATTTTCAATTTCCTTATTGATTAAAGGCAATATGGCAATGTGCCATTACTTAAAATACTCTTACATCTTACCAATCTCATTCCTAACAAAATCTCATTATTTATTATTTAAAGATAAATGGAAGTTTGATTTTTATCTTTGAAAGAATGTGGTGTGGATGCACATATTCAACTTGGGGTGAGCATAAGCCATTCAGACTGATAAAATACAACTAAAACTGTATTTCATTTAGTTTTGGTTAATATACACCGTAAAACAGATTGATTTGGTTCTAGTGTCAAAAAATTTCTTGGGTATCTCTGTCAGTTGGCTGTTTTAAAGTACCTGATTGTTACTTCTTAGTATTTTAAATATCTACCAGGCCTACACCCTCCATGTGCTTCCTTGAAATATCAATATCATCCTCATCCCAACTTATTCTCTCTCTCTCTCCCCCTATCATTTTCTGGAGAACGTAGGTCCAGAATCATCTCAAAATGATAAAGCCTTTCAGATGTGACCTAGTTTCATCTGGAGCATTTGCGTTATCTCTGATGGTGGTGGGTCCTCTACATCTTCGTAGAATTCAGAAGTTTGAAATAGAGAAGACTTTGAAGAGAATAGAAAATGGCAAAGTGACTTGATAATATACCTATTGAGGTGTGGAAAAGTCTAGGAAGAAAATACATAAATTGGCTCACTAAGTTGTTCAATTTGATAATGAAATTTAAAAAAATGCTGGATAAATGGAGGAGAAGTTCTTCAATCTCTATCTATAAAAATAAGGGGACATACAGAATTGTGTCAACTATAGGGGGGTTAAGCTCATGAGCTACACTGTGAAGTTATGGGAGAAAATCATTGAGTAAAGATTAAGACAAAAGACTCAAGTCACAGAAAATCAATTTGATTTTATGTCAGGAAGGTCAACTATGGAAGCAATTTACTTACTACGGAGATTGATGGAAAGTTATCAAAGGAGGCAAAAAGACTTGCATATGGTTTTTATTGATCTAGAAAGGGCTTATGATAAAATGTTAAGAGAGGTTTTATGGAAGGCTTTAGAGAAGAAAAGAGTACGTATTGCGTATATTCGAACAATAAAAAATATGTACGATAGGATCACGACTTGCGTGAGAACACAAAATGGAGACACAAAAGATTTTTTCAAAATTATTGGACTGCATCAAAGGCCTTCTTTGAGTCTGTATTTTATTAACTTGATTTTGGATGCAGTTATTGAGCATATACAAGATTTGGGGTTTCGATGTATGATTTTTGCATATAATATAGTTTTAGTTGGTGAATCAAAAGAGGAAATAAATATGAAGTTAGAGTCATTGAGATAAGTTTTGGAAACACATAGTTTTCGTATAAGTAGAAATAAAATAGAATATATGGAATGTAATTTTAGTAAAAGGTGAACAAATACGAATTTAGAAGTAAAACTTGGAGACCATATATTAACACAAGTTACAAGCTTTAAATATCTTGAGTCTATTATACAAAATGACGGCGAAATAAAGGAGGATGTAAACCATAGGATTCAAGCGGGATGGATGAAATAGATGAAGGCTTCGAGTGTTATTTGTGATAAAAAAGTACCGCTCAAAATTAAAAGAAAATTCTATTGTACAACTATAAGACTTGATAAACTCAATGTTGGACAGTTAAAAAACAACATGAAGATAAACTCAATGTTGCAGAGATGAAAATGTTGCGTTGAATGTGTAGACACGTCAGAAGAGATATGATTAGAAATGAGTGCATTAGAGAGAAAGTTAGGGTATCACCTATTGTGGAGAAGATAGTGTAATCTCGTTTAAGGTGATTTGGACATGTGTGGAGAAGACTTGGAAAAGTCCTATTGAGAAGAGTAGATCAGATGGAGAATAGTCTGATAGTTATAAGTAGAGGGAGGTCAAAGAAAACAATAAAGGACTATTAAGAATGATTTAATAGTTAATAATTTATCTTTTGATCTTATTTATAATAGGCCACTGTGGCGTCGTTGGATCCATGTAATCAGCTCCATCTAGTGAGAAAATACTTAGTTGCTGTTGTTGTTGTTAGATTTATTAGCATGTGTAGAAGACCTTCTATTCTTGTTATGAGTTGGGAGTTGGGACCAATTTAAAAGCTTGTTATGTTCGTAGTAATATCTTAGCTTCTGATACTTTGCTTATATGTTCAATTTCTTGCATATTCATTTCAGTTTAAAAATGATTCATTTTAGATGCTTGTTTCAATACAGGTTTCAAGGAGGAGCTGGCAGGACATGGAAATAGTGAATGGTTTCCAGAATTTGGGGTTGTGCGATGCTGACAGACTTGACGCAATTGGTGCTGTAGGTTAGTGGATTAGCTGTTTTTCAATTGGTACGAATGCTGTTTTGACCTTAAAGTGTTCCTTCAATTTTAGGAATTGCTCGTTGCTTCACCTTTGGTGGAAGTAGGAAGAGGATGCTGCACGATCCTGCTGTCCTGCCACGGTCTGAATTATCTAAGGAGCAATACATGAACAAAGAAGAGCAAACTACTATTAATCATTTTCATGAGAAGCTTCTGAAGCTCAAAGATATGATGAAAACCAAGGTACGGCTGTATTATTCTCCTTGATAGCCTTGTCAGTTTATAACTTTTGTCCACCCATGCATCTCTCAATGTTGAAAAGTTTGTTTACTGCAAGCTTGATATGCATTGATAAAGTCTATCTAGAAGCTTGGGTCTAAGCTATAAATTTCAGGCTGGGAAGATGAGGGCTGAGAGAAGGCATAAGTTCATGGAGGAGTTTCTAAAAGAGTTCTACGAAGAATGGAATGGTGTAGCTTAATGAGGTATTTGTTCTTATCTTGATACATCTTCATGTTATATATATATATAGAGAGAGAGAGAGAGCATTAATAATTAGCAGGAAAGCTAAATCGTAATGGAATTTAGTTACTTTTTAAATGATATTCTTAATATGGCGTATATTGATTATTTAGGTTACATCATCAAGCTGGGAGCTGCATACACTTGCCATTCAATATTCTTTCACGTTTCATTCTCCAAGAAACATAGTTTTCTCTGATACCATGTGCGGATACTATGCAAATGTTATAGATTCTGTGAACTTGTTACCTGTACTTCCCTGCACATTTCATTCATGGAGGAACGGTGTGATTGGCTGGCCTTCTTCTGGGAAGCATTAGATAAGGTGTGTTATATATAATTTCAGCCAGGGTCCTTAGCTTAAGGTTTTGGTTCAAGAAATACAAAGCTCAGTTGTGATAATGTAAAAACTTTTTTTTTTATTATTTGTAATGTTGATAATAGGTCAAGAAATACAAAGCTTAAAAATTTTGACCTCATTATATATCATTTTAACATAGTTTGATCTATGTAACTGACCGTACTTAGTAAAAAATGCTTAGTTATTGTATTTATAATATTGAACTATGAGAGCTATTTAGTAACTCAAACAAATTATCACAATAGTGCTCACTTATTTTTGTATTATTCAGTGGTTGGTTTCATGCGTAATAAGCCTTCTGGGATTTTGGGGAGAGTTGGGTTTGTCCAAAGGACCTATAACAGTTTCTTCTGAAGGTTTTGGCCACATAAAAGAAGGTAAAACTCTGGCAATTTGCAAAATTTGTAGTTATTTGAAATATTTGGCTGGAGAGGACGGCACACATTTTTGAGGGTGTTTGGTTTTGTTTAAATGACTTATGGGCAAGGACTGTGTTCGGAGGATCCTTATATTGTTTGACTCAAGGGTTATATAAAGGAGTGTCCCTTGTGGATAAGTAGAGAAATTGGACAACTTTACTATATCCTTAAATTTTAGCTACTGGGTTTATTTTCTGTGGTTTTTTTTTAATTCTCTCTGTTTCTTCATACGGATAAGTAATCCTCCAATTTTTTAATCTCTTTTTTTTCTTAATAAAACTTATTTTATTGAAATAAACAAATTAATGATTGATAGAGGATGAAAAAATAGAGTTGTGAATTATTTTATTATTTAATAGTGATGTATTTATCATTAAAATTTATGATACAATATCCAATGGTATTATAGAGAATCATTACTCTGCAAGATATTTGGAGAATTACCACACTAAAAGAATCATCACTCTGCGAGATATTTAGAGAATTATCACACTAAGTTAGAGAATTTACTTTAGAAATAAATTCAATTTTTATTATTCAATAATTAAAGCTCCAGAATTTTAAACCAACTAAAATATGAAAAACAAATAAAATAATAGTTTATCTATAGTTATAAATAACTAAAATTTAAACAAATAATAAACTAAAATCTCATAAAATAAATTTAAGGGATAACAAATCTTTGAAGTTAATCATTTAGAAAACTCTAATCTTAAAATTATTTTAATGTAATTAATTAAAATATCATAAATTTTAAAGATAAATTCATCAACATTAAATAATAGAATAAGCCATAACTATATCATTTCATTCTACATCAATGACACTCATGGATTCTCCAAGCCTAGTCCATTTGAATTATATGTATGGTAGAAAATTTCCTACTTACTCTTTTCCTCTTGCAAAAAATATCGCTTCACCTATTATACATTTATTCTCTACTTGCAGTGTATATTTTCTTAAATTTGAGAGGTTCAGTTCTCATGACAACAAAGGTTTTAAAGCAGCTACCATAGATAGCCAGGAGATTAGGAACCCTAGGTAATATAAAGGATACATGTTACGGTGAAGAAGAGAAGACTGCATTGGACTAGTCATAGCTATTATAAAAGAAGATAACTGCTAACCAATGATTTAAAACTAGAGGAGCTTTTAGTGTAATTTTACAAATTTTGAAGGAGATAAATGTAATTTAGTCAAAAATATATATATTGATTTGCTAAATATTCGACTCACAAAGCTTATCGTACTCCAACGGTTTACCATCACTAGGATACAAGAACGAGCTATCAAGGGCCTATTTGGATATATTTTTATTTTATTATTTTTTAAAACAATTTTGAAGAATAAAGAAACTAAAAAAAACCTATTTGGAAGATCTGTTTTAAAATTTTAAAAATATGACACAAATTTTATATTTGCTTTTGCAATAAATTTAATACAAAGAAAGTACTAAAATATGAAATCTTCAAACTTCAAAATGTTAAATATGAAAATTCTAAACTTTAAAAACTTTAAATCTCCTAATATCAAAATTTTAACTCATTCTTAAATTTTAAAATTTTAAATTCAAAACTAGAAACTTCCAACTCTTAAATTTCAAATGTTAAATTTTAAAACTCTAAATTTTAAAACATTAAATTCTAAATTTTAAAATTTAGAATTTGAAGTATAGAGTTTAAGAATTTAGTATTTAGGGTTTGAATGTTTAGCATTTTGGAATTTAAGATTTTGAATTTAAAAATTTTTAGAGTTTAGAGTTTATGGTTTAAATTTTAAAATTTTGAGATTTAGTGTTTATAAGTTTGAGGATTTTAGAGTTCATGGGCCTGTTTATTTTTTGTTTTTAAAAATAGTTTATATTTTCAATTATTTTTAGTTTGAGGATTTTATTTTTCGTTTGAAAATTATTTTTTGTTGTTATTTTTAAAATAAGTTCTAAAAATAAGTTATTTTAAAGATAAATAAATAAGAGTGTTGCTTTTTGTTTTCAAAACATCTAAAAGTAAAAAAAAAAATATTTTCAAAATAGTTTATTAAATAGATTTTTTTTTTACTTTTATTTTGTAGAATAATTTTTAAACAATTTTTAGAAACAGTTAAAAAATATAGAATCAAACAAACCCTAAGTTTTGAGATATTTAGGGGCGTTTGGTATAAGAATTTTTTGTAGTTTCCTGGAAATCTTAATTTAAAAAAGTAGAATTCTCATGTTTGATACAAATGTTAAATTATAAGAAATTAAGATTTTCAGAAATAGTTTTTTAATCAATTTTTCACAAAAAAATTTTCATAGAAAGGAGTGAGAATTTTAATTTTTCATAGACATTAAAATCTTATTATGATGTTAAAAAATAATTATACCTTTTATTAATGATATAATTGTAATAGTAACCAAAAAAAGTTTACTTTATCTCTTCACTCTCACTCTTTTTCATTTTTTTCTCTTTTCACTCTCTCACTTTCTGTCTTATCATCTCTCTTATTTTTTTTTTTCGCTTTTACTTTCTCTCTTATAAGAATAAGAGATATTTTTGAAAAATGTACGAATATTCTCAAGAAATTAAATATAACCAAATAGAAGAATAGAAAATTTTTAAAAAATATTATTTAAATATTTTTAATAATCTTAAAGGTCAACTAAATATATTTTATATATTTTTAGAAATTATAATTTTCATAAATTATGTTTATCAAGAAACATGATTTCTAAGAGTAAAATTTTTTACCATTTATCAAACGTCCCCTTAGGTTAAGGGATTTAAAATTTAATGTTTTAGAGTTTTAAAATTTAATGTTTTGAGCTATAAGATATGAAATTTTCTTTTAAATGTTATAGTATTATATTTACCAAAATCCGATCAATGAATTAACATGTGTACAATAAAAATAAAATAAGTGTTTTTAAAGCAATTTTGTTTTCTTTTTTTAAAATAACAATTTTGAAAACTATTTTTAAAACACACCCTTTAAAAACATATTGCTAAACATGTTTATTTTCTTTCAAAAAAAACCTTAAGTTTTTTTATGCACAAAGAGTACTATAAAAATTATACTAACGTGTGGAGCAATGGAATTGCATATAAACCCAAGATAAGGAAAATGAATAGGTCAACGCATGCAATTTTTTTTTTTTTTTTTTTTATGTCTTTGCAGGAAGAAAAAGAATGGACAAAAGGAAGTTATTTCTTGCTAACCCACTTTAATAAATAAGAAAAGTGTCAACCAAAATCATGTTTTAATAACTTTGGATATTTGGTTTAATGGTT
This sequence comes from Gleditsia sinensis, assembly GCA_037074535.1. NCBI lineage: Eukaryota > Viridiplantae > Streptophyta > Magnoliopsida > Fabales > Fabaceae > Gleditsia > Gleditsia sinensis. The sequence continues at coordinate 47,462,967 of CM073471.1, forward strand.
AAAAATGTGTATTCTCTATTTTGATTTTTCAATTTCAAACTTTAGAGTAAATTTTTATGAAAATTTATTATTTTAAATACACTAAATCAATGTGACGGATGCATATTTAAGATTGCTTGAAAAAAAATTAAATCTTCATTGACATTCAAATTGACTGAAAATATTTTTATTGTACAAAAAAAAATCATGTTTGAATTGAAATATGCAAGTTCTTCCCTTCTCAAAGATTCATATTTAGAAGAGGTTGACAATAACTTCTTTCAACATAAATTTTTTTTGATCTACAAATTAATGGATATCTTATAAATGAGTTATTTATAGCTTCAAACATCTACATTATTTATTGATACTTGATATGTTACTATAGTTTAAAATTCAAATTGAATATAAAAGCCAAATAAATTATATATATAAAAAAAGAAATAGGTAAAATTATACTGCACAAAAACAAAAACAAAAATATTATTTAAAAATTCTAGTCTGAACAATTACATACTTTAACAGCATCATTAACATTAACATTATTCAGCTTTACCTCTCTAAAACTGAATATAACCCTTTTCGTTATCATTCTGTACTTTCAAACATCTCAGTTAATATACCCTTCATATACCTTAAAAAGAAAAGGAAAAAAAAAAATCAGGAGCGAAAAACAAAATAAAAAGAGAGAAAAAAAAAAAAAGTGAAACATGGTGTCCTTCATAAACCCTAGCAAGCCAATATGAATTCATTTTAACTAATCTGAAAGTATTTTTGAAGCTCTGCAGCATCCCTCCTGTAAAAGTTAACTTTCAAGCCATGCTTCATGTACATAGTTAATGCAAGCTTTGGCAGAATAGGGTGGTTCTCAACCACCTTCACTCGGTACCGGTATATGATGCTTGCAGCAACATATTTCATCTGGTAATATGCGAAATCCTTGCCTAAGCAAAGGCGAGGTCCACCATTGAAGGCGGTGAATTTGTAGGCAGACTCACTCATGAAACGACCATCTCTTAACCATCTCTCTGGGCGGAACTCCCTGCAGTCCTTTCCCCATATGCCTTCCATTCGCCCCATTGCATAAATTGCATAGATCACTTTGGTGCCCTTCTTTAGCACTGTTCCATCTGGAAAAGTGTCATCCTCAAGCACCTGATTAAAAAAAAAAATCATTAATGAACATTATCAACAATTGAATTAAATATCCGGGGAATGTTAAATAGATCCGATGTGCTGGATTGGAAAGTTTTAAAATAATTTTACAAAGTAAATTTGGATAAAGATAAATACAGCCTATGGGACCTGCGTTTAAATCAACAAGTTTTACTTATTTATTAAATATTAATTTTATTAAACTATATCTTTCTTTCTTCAAAATTTACTTTCTAAAGTTTTTTAAAAACTTTCTATATTCTGATGTGTCTATAGGAGATAGACATTAGTGAAAACCATCTCTGATATGTCTCTGTCTATTTATCCATGGTTTGATGTACGTAGAACAGTTGAATTTTTATTGAATCTGGAATCCAAGCTAGCTGAATTCAATGTGACCTTGGACTGTACGATCTTGCAAGATAATTAGCCAAATGGGTGTTTGATAGATTGCTAGAACCTATAATACAAGGTCAAATTTGAGTCTCTGGCCTACTGGCAGACATCCAACAACCTAGAAATCTTCATTTATTTATGATTACTTTGCTGTTATTAGTCATATGTGTATAATTTTTATAAGAGGGAAAAGGGTATGTTTGTTAGGTAAACAAGAAGTTGACCAAAGTATCTCTTTTGTAGAAACGTCAGTCTGAAAAATTTAATAACACTTCTATCAATTGATTGGAGGAAGGGGATCTAGCAGTTATTGTTTACAAAGACAGCCGACTTTATCAGTTCAGAGAATAATGGGTGATTTGCTTGATCCCTTGTTAGACTCGTAACTCTTAAGTAACATTTGATGAGTATCTTAATGTACTAAAATTTACATATAAAATATATGAATATGAGATAAACAAAAAAAAAAAAAAATCTTTCTATATTATTTTTAAAATTTTTATACTAAAACGTCTGAAAAAAAAAGATTTTCAAAGTGTTTTAAAAAGCTAAGATCCCTTTTACCAAAGACCATCTATTCACAAGTTGAATATAAATTTTAATTTATTTTTAGAATCGTAAAGTACACGGTGAGAAAGTTCCTCCTCTTGGGTGGTCTTCGCAGAATCACCATAAAAAGAAAGGGAAAAAAGAAATAAATATAGCTTCAATTTTTGTCATCATAAAAAAATCATTGAGGGAAAGGGAATATAGTGAAGCATATGCAGGGGAAAGAATGGATGACAAAAGTCTGAAAAGTTACCTCCTTGTGATCCACAGGGACAGAAGGATATAATCTTAGAGCCTCTGATAGTGCAGCCTGCAAATAATCCATCTTCTTTATCTCCTCAGGCCTAAATGTCACTGAACTTTCAAACTCTTCTCCCGTCACCTCTTCCCTCTGACTCAGTATCCTGCATAGCTCTGCTAGTATACTCTCCTCCACTGCAGGATTCTGATCAAGCAACCAGAAAAACCAGCTCAAAGCTACTGAAGAAGTGTCCCTCCCTGCTAATATGAAGTTCACGCATATATCCCTTAAGAACTTGTCAGAATAAGGTTGTCCATTCTCATCCTTCAGACCCATAAACACTGTTAACAAGTCTGACTTTTGCTTCTCCTTATCCACACAAGGCAAAGACAGCTCTTTCTTCCTTGTCTGAATGACATTCTTGGCGAATTCATCGACTCCTTTTATTGATTTCTTCAGCTTTCTTTCCATCCCCAAGTTGAGATACCTCAACGCCTTCCATATACATGTTGGTGTAACAAAACGAAGCACTGTGGCTTCTGTTGCATCCTCAAAGGCTTTGGCAAATGGAATTTCAGGTAATCCCAGGCTTAAACATCCTGGATCAACACCAAAGGCTATCATACATACATTGTCAAATGTCAGCCTTAGCAGGATGTCTTGCAGGTCTATGGACATTGATTTCTTAACTGATGCTTCCAAGACAGGTAGGAGCCTGGAGTGGACAAGCCCGAACAAGGACTCTGTGGTCAAGTTCCTGAATTTTTTCGAATGAAATTCAATGCTTGCTGTCTTCCTTTGTCTCTGCCATGTCTCCTCATCTGCATTGAATATACCATTACCAAGAAGGTCCCTAACAGTGTCCCTGAAGTAACTTCCTTTGGGGAAAACAAGAAACCTAGTTTTGAGAAGATGCTCAAGATTGCGAGGATCAGAGGTGACAATGCAGTTGAGGCTACTAAACCAAGGCCCTTTGAACCTAAACGTGCCATTTTGCTGGTTAAGTACATCGGAGATCCACTCATACATGTTGATTCTGAGTACGGCGAGCAAGGAAGGTAACATTCCAAGGACTGGCCAAACGGGCAGGCCATGGTGCTTCCTTTGCCTCACAGAATGGATGATTATGAAGATTATGGCTGCAATGAGAATCTCCAGAACTTGGACATCTTGCACGAAAAAGAGGTGGCTGGAGAACAAGTTCCTGGTGGCGAGGTGTTCGGAGAAGCAGGCAGAGGTTAGGTTGAGATTGCTAGGTTGTGTCATGGTGTTAGGATGATAGGCAATGTGGGAATGCATGGGCTTGCTTTTTTTGAAGGGCAATAACAGTGGTGGTGTAGGTTATATTGGGTAGTGGTGGTGGCTTGTGTTACTTGGCTTGCTTAATTTTGCCCCAAGCAGTTTTGATTTGGTAAGCTGAAATTAATCAATATGTGGGAATTGTGTCTTTTTCAAGTGACCAATTGCTTGTACAACTCTTACTTGGACAGGGGTTTCGAGGGATTTTGTTCGCTTTGGGATTGTTTGCTTGGTGAAAAAAAGAATTTGGGTGTGCAATAGGTTTGAGTGTCAAATAGGATTTATTTGAAAGAATGACACCTTTTGTAATAGTGTGACTAGGAGGATGAGAAGTGGGCGTGGAAGATTACCTAAGTAGCAACTATTTTGTTTCAGTTTTTGAATATCCGGTTTTCTTGTGACCTTTATCATTAATATGGTTGCTCCTTTTAATTATATTATATTAAATTAAAGGCTAAATGAAAATTTCTATTGTACTGCTCAGCCCATAGAATTACCAAAAATTTAGTGGTGAAACCTGGCAATATGATTATTTCCATAATTTGTGACTTCTACTAGATCACTAGTGCCATTGTATTGACGTTAAATTTTCAATTTAGGCCAACAAACCAACGAAATTGGTGTTGCTATCATTGTCTTTCTATGGCCAATTGTATATTTCTAATTGGGGATGATATTCTAGGATGATTTAACGTTATAATATATTTTCTTGTCACAATTTGCGCATATTTATTGTGCACGATTAACATTTTTTTTTTTTATGTTACACTAAACTATAATCACATTTGTTGTGTAAACTTGAGTTGGTTCACATGAATTTCTTTTATGTTAAATTCAACAATAATCATGTTAGTCGTACATAATCTTGATATAAAAGTTATATAAATAAAACTGCTTATTACTCTTTTTGTTTGTTTTTTGTTTTTGTTATTGAAAACGAATATGTGAAAGAACATTTTCTTTCTTTAAGTCTTAGACATAAACAAAATAATTGTTAATAAAGATAATTTTTTAAGTAGAACGGATTAAAATAATAAAAACTCATATGAATGTTAGATTTGTGATTTGTTGCAAAGTTATACATAACTGTAATTTACTTGACTATGTTAAGTTTTGTTGAGAATATCTCGTTGGGATTTTTTTTTGGGTCCAAATAATCAAAGAGTTTTCTTAACTTGGTTAACTTCTGTACGGTGAGTTAGCCATTGCTTCCTAGAGAATCAAATTAAGGAAGGTATAAGGAAACAATTCTGGCTTTTCTCTATAGGTTTAGTAAAGCAACAATTAAGTTAATTATGACAGAACGAATTTGAACTTTGTTGGTAGTTATTGCAATTGGTCAGAGTGGTTAATGGTTTAGTCAAAGAATTGTTTGACCCTAATATGAATGTGGGGTTCAGATATGGGTCTACAAATGTTGTAATCCTCTGAGCAAGGAATGCATACACGAAAGGTGCCGTCAGTTGCTCACTTAATATAACAAATTAATAGCAGGAAGTCGTTAAGGAATCAGCACCTCCTATTGGATGGTCACAAATATTAATTAATTTGAATTTCTAGTGAATATTATTCATTAGAAATAATTACTATGATGATCATCTATATCAAATTTAGAAAATAGGACTACAATAAATATGTAATTAAAATTTTAAGTTTTCTTTTATATTTGAAAAATATGTTATGCGTTAATTTTAGGATAAATCAATGTAGTACAAAAAAATTTCATATTAATGTTTTATTTTGTAATTATACATTCCATGATTAAAACATTCAATTCAATGGTATAATTTGTAAAGATATCTTCAGTCACTTGATCCTTATTATATATATTTTTACGTGTGTGTATATATATAGATAAAATTTATTATATTAAATTTTTCATTTTATGATACTTATTAATTATTAAAGTTAGAAGTAATATTTTAGACAAATAGACCAGTTTGACCTATTTAATAAACAATTTTATATTATTAAATATAATTTCACGCATGCAAACTAATTAACAAGCTAAACAGGTTAATTAGCTTGTTTATGACAGTATTTTAAATCCAGAATTGATTGTGATTCAGAAAAATGCTCCAACCAAGGCTCAACTGATTAAATTGATGGTTAAACCGAATGATACCATGAATATTTAAAAATAATTATTTATTTTAAATAGTCTATGTAAAAATATTTATATATGAATAAATTTAATATACTTTTATCTATTACGAAATATTCATGTGTATAAAAAAAATAAAATCATAATATTTTTAGTAGTTAAATATTCTTTTACACATTTTGAACTTTATTATGTAAAAATGTACATGACATAATTATAATACATTATTGAAAATGAAATCATACTATATATAGAAAATTAATTTTATGCAAATTATTATATTTTTACTGAAAAAAAAGAAAGCACAGTATAATATATAAATAATTGTTGAAATACATTAATCAATAGTTAGTCGATGCATACCGTTGGTCTGGATTAGGTGGTTACTTAAAAACTGTTCAGCTATGGTGGTTTAGTTCGGTTCATCCTGCTTTGATAGCTAAACTAAGTCTTGTACCTTTTTTAGACTGAAAACTTGGTCAATTCTGCAAATTTTGAATTACACAGGCTGAAAGGAAAACTCAATCTTTAACCCTTCTTTTTAATTTTTAATGAAATGGCGTAATTTATATTTAAATGAGTTTAATTTTAAATATTTAAGTGTAAGCAACTTATTCAATAAAATTTCAAAGGGTCAAATTTTAAACAAAAAGTATATTAATCTCGATATTTGTGATGTACTCTTAATTTCTTTTTAACAAAAAAAAATGTCCGCATAATAATGCTTAATATTTTGAGTAACGAGTTTTTCTAAAATGTAACGTGGATTTGGTTTTTCAAAATTTTCTTTTGAATGATGTAAAATAACAACTGTTCTTTTTTTTTTATGTGGTTATTTATTATAAATTTAAATGTCAGTAATTTTTTTTAAATATTAAAGTGGTTCTAAAAAAGTTTAAATATTGGTATTACATTTGTTGGTACTACATTATAAGAAGTAATTATTCAATCGTTAAAAATATTTCTAGTCTCTCTATTTTGTGAATGCGTTAATTTAATCTTTTCTCAAAATTTGAATATAAATTTGGTCCTTCAAATTTATTAAATACATCAAAATAGTCCCTCTACTCTGCTAATGAGGTCATTAACTGCCATATTACCATACTTATTGTATCTAAATAATTTACACTGACGAGTGAAAAAAAAAAAAACTCACATGGATGCCACCTCGACACAATAGCATATAACTTAAACATTAGCATTCAATTTTGCCCTAATTCATATTGACAAAAAGCATAAAAAATAAGAAAAAAATAATTACTCCTAAAACGGTAAACTTACCGTTGACCCCATTGACGTGCCTTCTAAGCTTTTGATGATAAAAAAAAAAAAAAAACTCAGATGCCACCTTAACACATCAGCATATAACTTAAACATTAGCATTCAACTTTGCCCTAATTCATATTGAAAAAAAAAAAAGAATTACTCCTAAAACTGTAAACTTATCGTTAACCCCATTGATGTACCTCCTAAGCTTTTGATGATAACAAAGAAAGTAAAATAAGCTTTCAAGAAGCAAGCCAAGTCTAGAGAAGTTGCATCACAAGCTCCTTTGATGATTACAAGAAATACACCAAGGAAACTACATGCAACCAAGGCCAAGGGATCAATCTTTAGTGTTCATCTCCATTAGATTATCTACCTTTAATCACTCTTGTACTTTAGAGAACTTAGGAAAGCTTAAAGCTCAAAATGTTTTTAAAAATTCTTGAAATGGTTTTTCCTAAGTATGTTGGTAATTTAGTTTATGAAACTTGCTTGTTAAGATGTATTTTAAAAAAAGTGTCTTAGAAGCCTATTATAGTTAATAAGTGACTAATGGCTTGAAAAGAGTAAGATTTCATAAACTAGTGACTAATAGGCTTCCAATGGAGACATTGGTCACCTATTGCTCTATGGAATTGCATTATGCATAAGGAACGGAAGCCCAATTCCTTTACTAGTCGTCTAATGACATCCTAAGAAGTGAAAAATAAGGGATTTTTCTATGCAATATGTCACGCTCCTAATTTAAGGACACATGAAATATATACTTTACAAATATATATTTACCATAACATGCATAATACACTCCTTTATCATAAGAAACAGTTTCATATAGGCATTCTCATGTATACACAATATACAAATTAAGTTTGTAAATATCAAAGTAACAATAGAAGTAAAGATACTGCCTGTAGCATACAGAGTATATTCTAAATTACAAATATAATATAAAAAAAAATCTACGAGTTTTGGAAATAAAATAGGCTTACCAGAAAATGTATCGCCTAACTAATCACCTATTTGAAGGAAATTTGAAGGAAAATGACCAAACTCTATATTCTTATCTTAAAAATGTAGAAATATCGTGTAATGAGTTTGACAACTCAGTGAGCATATAATACCTCATATAATCTCTTAGGTCAACATATGGATGTACTCATATTTTAAAATTTATCACATAGAAAATACAATTTAGAAGTATATTCATATGGGATGCGCATTTCAAATATTCTCAAATCAAAGGATATTCAGATATCCAAAACCATTTACTGTATTGTATGATAATTAAATAAATGTTGTCATGCATCAAAATATTTCACATAAAAACATTAGAAATATCTTATATTAGAACCACTATATTAGAGTTCAAGCCCTTTTGTACTCTGGTGGTGTAGGATTTGTCTAAATTTAGCATTCCAGCTAAGGTTTGCCCTACCACCATTCAAGAGGACACGCGAAGGAACTCTAATATGGGCATTTCCCAAGCACACAGCAAGGGAGGACAAATCACATATCATATAGTCGGCATTTCACTCAGATAGGAGGCATCCCGCTCTCCTTTACATATTATATCTCGTGTGTTGACCGTCACACAAGGTTAGCACCACCCTTGCTAGCTGAGGTGTCAAGGTGCACTAAGACTACCATCATTTATTGTTAGAAAACAATGTTTCTAATAGGATTCCTTCACATAAATCATTATTTGCATATATGCCATATCATTCAAAACAGAAGTTTTAGTATAATTTAAAATTTTCAGTCTTAGTACAATTCCTCTATTAGAAACTTTCCAATCGGGGTTATCACATATACATGTCCTTTTCCAAGGCAATATTATAGCTGTATATATTAATGCCACGCGAAAAATATATTTCCTTTACCATATGATGAGAAATACATTTAGAATCTCATATTCAATGAATTCAAAAATTTATTTTCAAAATCATACTCTTTTTGAGCTATATGCTAGATAGTGAACAAATCAAGTAATTTAATCTATTTCAGAGACGTATAAAATTATAAAAACTTGTAAATATAACCAATTATATATTTAAAATTCAAGAAGAGCATAAGGTAAGTCATAAAAAGAATTATCTATTCACAGGGTAAGGCTCTAGGTTAGACATCCCCAAAATGTAATTTTTCAATCCAAATTTGACCAAATAAACCTAAAAAATGTGTCCGGAGGGTCTAAAAACTTAGAAAATGACTCTGAAATCTTGATCAACGCTGGTCAATTAAAGGTCACTATTCATGGTCGAGAATACTGTTCACATTGGCCGAAATTACTATTTATGTCGACTGGAGTTACTGTTCACATATACTAGAATCACTATTCACACTAGTCGGAGTTATTATTCATAATACCAAAAGTTGTCAGATGATTGTGAAACTTCACATCCTAAAATTTATCTATATTCTGAATCTATCTATGATGTTAGATTTTTAATTTGAGATATCTAAATAGTAGTTTCAAAACTTATTTTTTTTTTAAATTTTCTACTTCCGATCTGCGACGATTCTATGGCTGGTTTGAAAAATTATTCGACAATATCATAGTATTTTTCATCCTGAATCTAGTGGTACCTTTAGTTTTGAGATCAGAGGCTCAAAGGTACTCCAAATCTAGAGAGAGAAAATGAGGAGAGAGAAAGTTACTATTCATTCGCTTCGATAATTTTTTAGTCTCTTTTTAAAAAAATAATAATAATGGAGGAACCAATTAGTAATTTGCTAATTGTTAGAGGAAGTCATTGTAAATTTCAATATTTATATTTTCACCCCTAAACTTTTAAGAAATTACAATTTAACCCAAAAAATATTAACAAGTTTTCATTTTCATCCTTAAAAACTTTCAATTACATCCATACTCCTTTATTTCTTTTAATAATCCATACATAAATGAAAATTATTAAAATTTAGGGTTGTTACATTCTTCCCCTCTTAAGAAATTCGGTCCCCGAATTTCAAACCATACTGTCACAAGTAGGGAATAAAACCAAGTCATAAATTATAGTTATTAACCTTACTACTCAAGCAATTGGAGATATCGCTTTTGTATATCATCTTTACTTTCTAAGAAGTCTCTTCACTTAAGTGATTTTGCTATATAACGTTAATTATAGGGATTTCTTTCAACCATAAGTTCTTCCCTTGTCAATCAATATTAGATATCCATTTTTCCTCATAATTAAGCCAAATTCTTGTTCAATTAAAGTTCTTGGAATTAGGTAATATGAGAAGAATCTAATAGGTACTTCCTTAGCATTAATGCAAGAAAAAATGTATCAACATCATTTAATCTTGATGACAAAACTAGGCGATATACTATTATACTTACTTTGTTCAAGATTTTAGAAGAGTCTATATACTAGAGCTTAAAATTTACCTCTTTCATGGGTGAGTCCTTCAAGAATATTTGGTCACCATAATAATTTCTAGTGCTCAACATTTATGGTCCTTATAGACTTTTGGCCTGTATTGAGTTGCTTTTATTTTTTTTTAACAATTTCACTTTATCAACGGCATCTTACAATAAGTCTGACCTTACTGAATCATTTAACAGAAAGTTAGTAACACATCTTACATAAGGCTTTAAGTCATCCAATATCAATTTATTATAGGCAAATTCTGCTAAGGAATTTCCCACCAAACTCGAATACATATGTTTAGAGCATGCTCTCCAAACTAGCATCTTCAATTTAGGTTAGTCATAATTTATCTATTGTATTTTATTCCAAATTAGATTTCAAAAGCTTAACTTTACTCAACTCACTCACTTATTAGGAGACCTACGATGTTTCATGTAAAATTTCAAATTGTGCTATTTGTATATTGGCTTGATACCTATTGTTATAAGAAAATTTAGCTAAGGACAAGAATCTTTTCCAACTGCCTTGAAAATTAAGCACACATGCCCGAAGCATGTCTTCAAATATTTGGATAGTTTGCTTGTCCATCTATTTGAGGATAGAAAATAGTACTAAGATTTAGCTTCATGCCCAAAACTTCATGGAAGGCTCTCTAAAAACAAGCTGTAAACTGTGGTCTTCGATCAGAAATAATTGATATCGATACCCCATGAAGTCTCATTATCTCATTCAAGTATAGATTTGCATACTGAGCTACGCTATATGTGGTTTTCACTGGTAGAGAATGTGTTGATTGAGTCAACCTATCAATGATCATCCATATTGAATCAATCCCTTTTGGTGTCTGTGGTAGCCCTGTAATAAAATCCATAGTTATTCTTTCCCATTTCAATTTAGGTATTTCTATTTGTTGATGTAACCCCACAAGCTTTTGATGTTCTACCTTTACTTGTTAACATGTTAAACACTTAGAAACATAATTAGCTATATCTTTCTTCATATTATCCCACCAATAAATTTCTTTTAAATCTTGATACATTTTAGTTGATCCAGGATAAATGATATACGTAGATTGATGGGCTTCTCCTAGAATCTCTTTCTTGAATTCTTCTTTATTAGGTACACATAATCGCTTTTCTAATCTCATAATTCTTTTAGAGTACAGTAAATTCAACATCACTGCCATTCTTCACCTCTTCAATTTTCTTGCATAAATAGGCATCCTCTTCCTGTGCCTTTTTCACCTGCTCAACAAAGATAATTAAAACTGTATAAGGGCCAATAGTATCTCAAGCTCCTTTACTTTCAATACTACCCTATGACTTTCCAACTTATACATTTATTTAATCAACGGCCTTCTTACCACTATGATATAAGCTAAATTACTCATTGAATTCCTGCTTAAAGCATCAGCCACTATATTGTCCTTACCTGGATAATATAATATTGCACAGTCATATTCTTTAAGTAATTCTATCCATTGTCTTTATCTCAAGTTAAGATATTTTTGTTAGAAAATGTATTTGAGACTTTTATGATCTGTATAGATTTCACTTGTCTCACCATACAGATAATGCCTTCAAATTTTAAGATAAAAAATCACTGCTGCTATTTTCAATTGGATAATTTTTCTCATGTGGTTTAAGTTTTCTAGATGCATATGCAATGACTCGACCATGTTGCATCAACACACACTTTAATCCAATTCTCGATGCATCACATTATACTATGTATCCTTCGGTACCTGAAGGAATAGACAGTACTGGCGCCGTAGTCAAATATTCTTTAAGTTTATGGGAAAAAAATTTCACATTTATCTGAACAGTCAAACTTATTTCCTTCCTTGCCAATCTCGTCAAAGGAGCAACAATTTTTTTTCAAAAAATCTTTAACGAATCTACGATAATAACCTATTAAACCAAGAAAACTACGAATTTCTGTAATTGTGGTAGGGCGTGACCATTGCTGCACTGCTTCTACTTTTTTAAGATCAACTTGAATATCATCCTTAGTAATCACATGCCTTAGGAAAGTAACACAACTAAGTCAAAATTTACATTTTGAAAACTTAGCCTTAGGGTTTGCAAAGCTATCCTTAAATGTTGTTTATGATCTTTTGAACTTGGAATATAATAGTATATCATTAATAAATACAATAATAAATTAATTCAAGAATGGCTTAAGTACTCTATTCATTAATTAAATCCATGAATGCAGCTGGGCATTTGTCAAACTAAATGACATCACTAAGAACTCATAGTGCTCATACCGAATCTTGAAAGTAGTTTTCGTAATATTTTCTTCCCTTATCCTCAATTAATGATACTTAGATCTCAAATTAATTTTTTTTTTGAAAAAACATTGAACACACTATAGTTGGTCAAACAAATAATCTATATAAGGTAATGTGTATTTATTACTCATTGTCACTTTATTCAATTATCTATAATCTATGCATAACCGAAGTGATCCATATTTATTTTTCATAAATAGGACTAGAGCACTTCAAGTAGAGTACTAGGGCGTATAAATCTCTTGTCTACCAAGTCTTGTAACTATTTTTTTTAGTTCCTTAAGTTCAGTCCATATCATTATATATAGGGATATAGATACTAGTTGGGTTCCAAGAAGTAAATCATTACCAAATTCTATTTTTCTTTTTGGGGGTAATCCTAGCAATTCTTTAGGGACATCAGAAAAATTTTTAACCACTGGAACCTTATTACATTGGTATACTTTATATCAATATCTCTCACCATTGCCAAATATCCTTGGCACCCTTTTTGTAATAACTTATCGACTACTAAAAATGAAATTAAATTACTGGGTACATGTTTCCACTGATTGTTCACTACTTGCAACTCCTTTACTAACCTTTTATACTTTTGATGACATCTTCATACTGTAATGTCTTAACAATTAATCATGAAAAGCTTATGTCTGTCCAAGAGTCCTTCACATGAATTATCCATTTTGCATACCTCAAATTTTAAATTTCCATAGGCAAACCTTCATTTCTCATAATGTTTGTACATAATATTAATGAAAACCAAATTGTCTTTGAATCCTTTATATCAACAAAATCTATCATTGAAAACATTTTCTTCATAAATTCTCTGCTCTCAAATTCAATCCACCCCATAACTTACCAAATCCATTTATTTACATAGGTTCCAACTCATCCATCCAAAAACAGATTTACATCTATTTTCAAAACACTCACTTTATTATAAATCGTTATGTTGAAGTTAACAACATCGATCACATCATAATCCATTATCAATATTGTAATAGTCATTTGTCATATTGTTTCACATAAGAAAATCAAACAACCAATTCAAACCTTCTTGACATCTAAACAAGTCATTACCTTTGTGTTCGGATGAAATCTTCTTATTTTCAGCTAATTCTTTTTCTTTGTACCCAAGAAGGTTCTCTTTATCATTGTTCATCAAAATGAGTTCAAAAGCTGAACTGGTAGTCCACACTCAAGAGGCACCATCTCGAACATACGCATCAATACTGAACCATCGCATACCTAAGGATAAGAGTCAAAAGGAAGAAAAGGATGACACCCTATAGAATTCCACAGCAGCACCGTGAGTATAAATATGTTTGCAGTTACATACCCATACTCAAAGTCCTACTACAGAATCCTTACTCCATTATATCACATGGAAACCTATTTCTCTGATACCAACTTGCCACACTCCTAATTTAAGGGTATGTGAAACACATAATTTACAAACATATATTTGCCATAACATGCATAATACACTCATTTACTATAGAAAACAATTTCATATAGGTATTTCCATGTATACACAATATACAAAACAAGTTTGTAAATATCAAAGTAACAACAGAAGCAGGGATTCTGCCTATGGCATAAGAGCATACTCTAGATTACAAGTACAATATAACCAAAAATTTATGAGCCCTAAAAACAAAATAGGCTCACCAGAAAATGTGTTGCCTAGCTAATCACCTATCTGAAGGGAAATGACCAAATTCTATATTATTATCTGAAAAATATAGAAATATCATGTAATGAGTTTGACAACTCAGTGAGTAGATAATACCTCATATGAATTATTAGGTCAACATATGGATGTACTCATATTTTAAATTTTGTCACATGGAAAATACAGTTCAGAAGTACATCAATATGGGACCTGCATTTCAAATATTTTCAAATCAAAGGATATTTAAATATCCAAAATCATATGCTGTACTGTATGATAATTAAACAAATGTTGTTATGCATTAAAATCTTTCACATGAAAACATAAGGAGGATTTCATATCAGAACCACCATATCAGAGTTCAAGCCCTTCCGTACTTTGGTGGTGTAGGATTTGTCTAAACTCAGCATCCTAACTAAGATTTGTTTTACCACCATTCAAGAGGACACGCGAAGGGACTCTAATATGAACATTTTCCAAGCACACAGCAAGGGAGGACAAATCACATATCATATAGTCGGCATTTTGCCCAGATAGGAGGCATCCTGATCTTCTTCACATATCATATCCTGTGTGTTAGCCGTCACACGAGGTTAGCACCACCCCTACTAGCTGAGGTGTCAAGGTGCACCAGGGCTAACATCACCTATTATTAGCAAAAAATGTTTCCTATAACAATTCCAAATTTTTACATATATACATACATACATACATATATATATATATTTGTAAAATCCCATGAAGTCATTACCTCTTTACTTATAATTATTTAACTCAAGATAACATTCAATTAATTTAAACAAGCATAATCAAGGTTTAAGGTCTACCATTAACACTGATACAATTCTAAGTTCACATACACATTATTAATCAAAACGTAAGCACAAAAATCAAACACATAAATATCTACATCTTATTCATTCATGTTGACCAATTTCGAAGATACGGGTGCGGGTGGTTGCACCTTTACCGAAATCTTAGCTAACTCAACCATAAACATCTTATTAATTTTTGGAATCTGCCTAACATAGAGTAACTCGATCCAATGTGCACTAAAAGCTAGAGCCCTGAAAAAAAAATTCTGCATAACTAATTTTTTGAACATGATATGGAAATATAGTGAGAATTAAATCCTAGTAAGTTCAACAATAAATCATAATTATCATCAATAATGCTTGTCACGTCATGTTCATCTGTATAAGTTACAACAAATATTTTAAGTCACATGAATGCATTTTATCTATACACATGAAAATCGTATAGTAATGACATGTATGCCATGAATATTTTTTTTTTCATAATATCATATGATGACTATCAACTTATTTTCATATCAAGCTACTTCAGTTAGGGTGAGTACTTTCTACTCTCTGATACGAGTTTTTCTTGCTCCGTCTGACATGATACACTTTCTCTTTCTTTTCTCATTAACATAATCATAATTGTGAGTAGGGCATCCCCTACTGGTGCACCACACAGACCACCATGTGACCGTGCTCCTATCTTTTCTTTTCTTTTCATGTTAATAGCCAAAAATATGATTTCAATAACAAGAATGTTCATTATACTCACATGCCATAATTTATCATCAAAGCATAATCATTACCAAAAATCATTGGTAAAATACAATCTTTCCATGAACATAATCATTTTCAATTACCACTTTATAAAATATTTTCATGTCAAAATTATACAGTTAAGATGGTAAGGAGTTCAAGCAATAGCAATGGCTATGGCATACACTAGTCATTTATTATTTTCATTTATAAGATTCTTCTTCTTTCTTAAATATTATTTTTCTCTCTCACTAAACAGAGTATAACACCCTCATTTTAAATCCAATTGCGGTGATCTTGGTTTTAATAGAAAGATAAGAGAATCATCTAAAACCCTTATGTTGAACATTTGAGTGAAATCTTAAGTAATTCTAGTGTTACTACTCCCTCAAATTCAATGTTATTTCTTCCTAGGTAGGTTCTGATCTCTACTTACTAATTGGACAATATCTCCCTCGTCTAAACTTCAAATTGAATGAATCTAGTGGCTTAAAATCCGTGAGACATATATCTACATTTTTTATGTTAACCATTTCTTTTAATTCCCTTCATCTTTTGCCCAAAAATTCAAGCACAGAAGCTTATCTAACAGATTCTTCCCTGGTTAACTACTTTCTAATCTTTACTTACTAATCTGACCATATCTTGCTCATATTGATTTCAATTCAAATGATTCCAGTGACTAAAAATTTGTGAGACATATATCTGTATTTTTCATGTTAATAATTTCTTTTAATTCCCTACATATGTGTCTCAGAAATTCAAACACATAAGCATACCTAACAGATTCTTCTCTGGTTAACCATTTTCTGACCATGGTTTACTAATCAGCCAATATCTCCCTCATCTGGACTCCAAATTAAGTGATTGCAGTCGTAAAAATTCAAGAGACACATATCTACATTTTGTATGTTAACCATTTTTTTAAATTCTGAACTGATTCTTTCCAAATTTTTAAAAATAGAAGCTTCCCTAGTTACTCTGAAATCCAGTTTCCTAACCAAACATTTCCTAAGGTTTTAGTTCATCATTTTATTACGTCCTCTTCCATTTTTTTTCTAATTTACATCTAATCATATTCCATCAATTTTTCACCACATTCAAATATACAAAATAGCAGCATAAAAATCTTAAAATTTTGCCACCCATAGCCATACCTATGCAGAACTATCACACCAACCAAAATGTTCAAAACATCTATTATATGCAAGATAACATGTAACATGATATAGCAACATCCATGACCAATCATCAACGGAGCAAATATTGTAAAATTCATCAAAGTTCTAAGATAAAAATCTAATATAAATGTTACAAATTTCAAAATTTTTCTTCAAAAAGAGATATTGTTAAACTCACCTAAAGATCTCGCTAGCTTACTTAGTGAATTATTTTTCTTGTTTCCTATTGAAAGAAGTAGCAAGATTCCTCCCTTCTCTTAAATTTTATAACAGCTTAAATAAGAGAAGGAGGGTGAGTTTTGAACCCTAAAGATGAAGAGAAAAGATGGATTCAAGTGGAGATTAAGCTAACTTACCTTGAGTATTTAGTCCTCTAGACTTCTCCTTCTTCTTCTTCCTTCCTTTCTTCTCCTCTCTTTCTCTCCTTTCCTTGCTCTTGCTTCTATTTTTTCTCTCCCTCACTTGGATGAAATTATAATGTTATAAGGTTGGGTTTTGCTTAAATAAACTATCAAGTGGTTCACCTTTCATTATCATGGGTCTCCCTTATCACAATTAGCATACACTTGGTTGTTTTTTGGGGAAAGACAACTCATGTTCTTGTCTTCCTCTCCCTTAGCCAAGATATGCATAGAAAAAGGAGATTTGTATTTTGAAAATCATGATAAAATGTTCTTAAGACAAGGGACAAGATCCCTTTGATTTACGGATTCATTTTCTTTTTCTTTTGTCTCACTCAAGTATGATAGGTTTTCTTTTCTAGGTGAAAAATTTTTAGCTCTTGAGTCTCCCTTGCTTGGCTAAAATTATTTATATAAGATAAGGATGTTTTGTCATAATGCTATGTATTTTTATCTACTTGTTGAAATTATGAATGTAGGATATAGATGTTTTGTTAGGAACTCATGTGAAGTGTCCATAGGTGAAAGCCCAATTTATGGGTGAAAATATTAAACTTAGTAACTCTATCTCTTGAATTAGGAAAAATTACCATAATCCAATATTCTTGAAATTTTAAGACCTTTACTTACTTTCCAAAAATTTATCTTCCTTACCCAAGAATTCTGCCTCTCTTTACCTATTCCCTTAATGTTAGAAACATTTTCTATGCATACACATAAGGTGAAGAATTTATAAAGATTATATTTCCTTAGATATCTAAAAATTGTCTAATAAATTTTATTTCCTTAATTAAATATTTATGTACCTTTATTAATAAAAGAAATAAAACTATGGATGTTACATTAAATATTTATGTACCTTTATTAATAAATAAAACGAAATTAGGGATGTTACATTTCCAATATGATTCCTCCATAGAAATCATTATTTGTACATGTGCCATATTGTTCAAAACAAAGATTTTAGATAATTCAAAATTTTGAGTCTCAGTACAATTCCTCTGATAGAAACTTCCCAATCAAGGTTATCACATATACATGCCCTTTTCCAAGACAATCTTGTAGCTTTAAATATCAATGTCATGTCCACAATATATTTTCTTTACCATATGATGAGAAATACATTTAGAATCACATATTCAATGAGTTCAAAAATCTATTTTTAAAACCATACTCTTCTTGAGCTATATGCTAGTTAGTAAACAAATCAAATAATTTAATCAATTTTAGAGACATAGAAAAGTATAAATAACTTATAAACATAACCAATTATACATTTAAAGTTCAAGAGGGTAAATCATAGTAAGAATTATCTACGCCCAAGGTAAGACTTCAGGTTGGGCACCCCCAAAATGTACTTTTCCAATTCAAAATTGACTAAATAAACCTAAAAAATGTGTCCAAAGGGTTCAAAAACTTAAAAAATGATTCCAGGATCTTGGTCAACACTGGTCCATCGATGGTCACTGTTCATGGCCAGAAATATTATTCACATAGGCCAGAGTACTGTTCACATATACCGGAATCACCATTTACACTGGTTGGAGTTACTGTTCATGACACAAAAAGTTGTCAGATGACTATAAATCTTCATATCTTATAGTTTATCTATCTCTTGAATCCATCTACGGTGTCAGATTTTCAATTTGAGGTCTCTAAATAGTAGTTTCAGAATTTACTTTTTTCTAAGATTTTCTACTTTCAATTTACGATGATTCTGTGGCTGATTTAAAAAATTATTCAGCTCATATCGTAGTACTCTTTGTCTTGAATCCAGTGGTACCCTTAGTTTTGAGATCAGAGACTCGAAGGTACTCTAGATCTAGAGAGAAAAAATAAGGACAGAGAAAGTTACTATTCATATTATTCATTCGCCTCGAAAAATTTTTCGTCTCTTTTTTTAAATAATAATGGAAGGACCAATTAGCAATTTGCTAATTGTTAGAAGAAGTCTTTGCAAATTTTATTATTTATATTTTTACCCCTAAACATTTAGAAAATTATAATTTGACCCCAAAAATATTAACAAGTTTTCATTTTCATCCTTAAAACCTTTCAATTACATCCCTACTCCTTTATTTCGTTTAATAATCCATACATAAATGAAAATTATTAAATTTTAAGGTTGTTATACAATAGGCATCTAATGCCCTTACCGGACGCCTGAGAGATTAACTGGAATTAATTATATAGCTCTACAATGGTCAAGTTTTATTAATTTTGATCTTAAATAATTCCCAACGCTTATAACACATCATTTCCATATAAATATAAGATATTCTAAATGTTTAGGATAAAGAAAATTCGAGCATATCATTGATAATACATTTTGAGCTCTAGAATTCCTCTGTTTTCTATCCTAGGCTTATTTTGTTGCATATCCACTCTTGAAGAGAGTCTTGAGCCTTATTATCCTTCTCATTCATGAGGTTTAGAGTTAAGGGGAGGAAACCTTGACTGGTTAGGTGTGAAATCATGTTGCCATTATATTTTGGTGTAAGGGGAGAGAATTCTTTGTGCTTCCAACTCAAAGAGACTTGTGTTTTTGTAAGAGGTTGACAAGTAACCGGTTTAAACTTGTGATATAGTGAAAAAATTCAAGTTTAGACTTGGAGACTGGATATAGTCTCTAGTAGTTAAGTTGAACCAAAATATTTTTTTGTCTGTTCTTCCTTATGCCATTTAAAAATTTCTAATATTTTAAGGTTTTATTTTCTTTTTAGAAGTTTAACTGTTCTTGTAACAGCCCATAATTTTTAGATATTTTCCTTAGAAATTCTTCGCCTTACATATATGCATAGAAATGTCCTAATATTAATGGAATAGGTAAAGAAAGAAAACCTAAGAGGAAATATTAGAAATAAACATGCTAAAGAAAGGTGAAATTCTTAGGTAAGGAAAGATAAATTTTTATGAAGTAAGTAAAGGTCTTAAAATTTCAAGAAGATCGGATTAGGGTAATTTTTCTTAATTTAAGAACAAAAGTTACTAAGTTTAGTATCTCCACCCGTAATTGGGCTTTAACCTATGGACACTTCATATAGATTTTTTCTACTTCACATGAATTTTTAGCAAGCCAATAGGATAGCCCAAGGATGAAATACAACATAGACTTGGACTAGGATATAGAAATTGGACCGGTAGCCTAAAAATCATGAAAATGTGACCAAGCCCATTATGAAAGGTAGAATTTTAACCAAAGTAAAGAAAATGGGCAAGAATGAGCCCAAACCCAAGAGGAAAAATAAAATAAAAATAAAAATAAAGTGATGAAATAATGGTGTAATCAAGATTAGGTGACATGGCATTAAGACAAAAATTTAGCAAGTGGTGTGATTCTACATTCATCATTTTGGCAAGTGGCATAATAATACAAGGCTTTAGGACAAAAACATCTATATCCTACCCTCATAATTTTAGCAAGTGGTATGATAAGACATAGCATTAGGATAAAACATCTCTATCCCATATAAATAATTTCAACCAAATAATGGAGATTGAAGGGCTAGAAATTTGCCACTTAAAAAGGCAACCTATCATAATTGTTTAAGACAAAAGAAAAAGTAAATGAATCCCTAAATCAAAGGGACCCTGTCCCTTATCTTAAGAACATATCATCATAATTTTTAAAATACAAATCTCCTTTTCCTATGCATATCTTGACTAAGGAAGAGGAAGACAAGAACATAAGTTGTTTGTTTTCCAAAAATTCAACAAAGTGTATCCTAATTGTGATAAGGTAGACCCATGATCATGAAAGGTGAATTATTTGGTGGTCTATATAAGAAAACCCACCGTTACAACATTAGAATTTCGTCCAAGTGAGGGAGAGGAAAAATAGAAGCAAGGTAGAGTGAGGAAAGGAGAGGAAGAAAGGAAGAAAGAGGAAGGAGAAGTCTAGAAGACTAAGTGCTCCAAGTAAGTTTAACAATATTTCTTTTTGAAGAAAACTTTTGAAACTTATAATATTTATATGAGATTTTGATCTTAGAACTTTTATGATTGGTCATGATGTTGCTATATCATGTTACATATTGATCTTGCATGTGATGTATGTTTGAATACTTAGGTTGGTGTAGATAGTTCTGCATGGGTATGGCTATGGGTGGCAGAATTTTAAGCTTTGGTATTTTAATTTCTGCGAACAATCTATAAGGAATTAAAATAAATGGTTAACATAATAATTATATCTATGTGTGTTATGGATTTTCAGGCACTGGAATCATTCAATTTGGAGTCCATATGTGGTAGATATGGTCCGATTAGTAGTCAAAGGTCAGAAAATTGTTCATTAGGGAAGAATATGTTAGGACAGCTTCTGTATTTTAATTTCTGAGAATTATGTGTAAGGAATTAAAATAAATGGGTAACATAAGAATTATAGCTCTGTGTGTCATGGATTTTAAGCCACTGGAATCATTCAATTTGGAGTCCATATGTGGTAGATATGGTCCGATTAGTAGTCAAAGGTCAGAAATTTGTTCATCAGGGAAGAATATGTTAGGACAACTTCTGTATTTTAATTTCTGGGAATTATCTATATGGAATTAAAATAAATGGGTAACATAAGAATTATAGCTATGTGTGTCATGGATTTTAAGCCACTGGAATCATTCAATTTGGAGTCCATATGAGGAATATATGAGCTAATTAGTAGTCAAAGGTCAGAAAATGGTTCATCAGGAAAATTATGTTAGGACAGCTTCTGTACTTTAATTTCTGGGAATTATCTGTATGGAATTAAAATGAATGGTTAACATAAGAATTATATCTATGTGTGTCATGGATTTTTAGCCACTGGAAGCATTCAATTTGGAGTCCATATGAGGAAGATATGAGCTTATTAGTAGTCAAAGGTCAGAAAATGGTTCATTAGGGAAGAATATGTTAGGACAGCATCTGTATTTTAATTTCTGGAAATTATCTGTATGGTATTAAAATAAATTATTAACATAAGAATTATAGATATGTGTGTCACGAATTTTTAGCCACTAGAATCACTCAAGTTGGAGTCCATATGAGGTAGATATGGTCCGATTAGTAGGTAGAGGTCAGAACCTATCCGAGAAGAAATAACCTATACATTTAGGGAGTAATATCACCTTAATTTCTTAATATTTCGCTACAATGTTCAACATAATAGTTTTAGATAATTGTTTTATCTTGAAATTGACACCAAGATCACCTACATTAGAGTTAAATTGAGGGAGTTATGCTCTGATTAGTAAGAGAATGTTAGATAGGATGAAAACCTGCATCAAGAAAATAAAGAAATAAAATTAGTATTTAAAAAAGAAGATGAATCTTAATAAATGACTAGTATAGCCATAGCCATTTCCATTGTATGAACTTCTTACCATCTTAAGTGTAAAATTCTGACATGGAAATATTTTATAAATTGTTATTTGAAATGGTTATATTCATGGCATGATTACCAATGATTTATGGTAATAGTTATATTTTGATGAACATACTTGTTATTGAAAGCATATTTTTGGCTATCATTGTGAAAAGAAAAGAAATGAGCACGGTCACATGGCAATCCGTGTGGTGCACCAGTAGGGGACGCCCTACCAACGGTTATGATGATGATTATGAGAAAAGAAAGAGAAAGTGTGCCATGTCGGACGGAGCGAGAAAAGCCCGTACCGGAGAGTAGAGGATACTCACCCTGACCGGGGTAGCTTGAAATGAGAATAAGTTGATGGCCATCATATGATATTTTGAAAATAGTTAATCTTGTCATACATATCATTACAGTATGATTCTTATGTGCATAGATATAATGCATTCATGTGACCAAATATATTTTCTGTAGTTTATACAGCTGAACATGATGTGATGAGCTATATTGATGATGATTTATTGTTGAACTTACTGGGATTAAATTCTCACTATATTTCCATATCATGTTCAGAAAATTATTTATGCAACTTTTGTTTCTAAGGCTCTGGCTTTTAGTGCACATTGGATCGAGTTACTTTATGTTGGGCATATTTCAGAATCAAATAAGATGTTTGTGGTCGAGTTGGCTCAGATCCCGGTGAAGGTGCAACCACCCGCACCTGTATCTCCGGAATTGGTCAACCAAAATAAACAAGATGTAAATATCTATGTGTTTGATATGTTGTACGTATGTTATGATTAATAACATGTATGTGAACTCAATATTGTATAATAATAAAGGAAAAAGAGAGAGGTTGTTACAGTTCTTAAGCTCTTTATCTATTTATGGCTTCTTTAGAACGTATTTTATTTTACTTGCTTGTTGTGTTTGTGATTTAAAATCATCAAAATAGTTTCTAGCTCTACTTCACTAGTTTTCTAATATAGATATATTCAAAAGTTTTTTTTCTTTTATAAAAAAATTCAAACCTTTTTCTTGTGCATTTCTTGTTTATCAATTATTAGCGAAGGTTTTGTTTTTCAAAGCATTTGAAATTGTTTTCATCTTTTATATACTTGGGTGTAAAATTTTGTAACATTCAATTCACCCCTCTCTTGGGTGTAATCCATTCTTAACACTTACAACCCTAAATCCCCTAAAAGCCCTAAATAGTAAACTCAAAATCATAAATATTAACAAAGCACTAAACCCTAAACACTATAACACTAAATCTAAAACCCCTAAACCCCAAATCCTAAATACCAAAATTTCAAAATCCGAACCCAATAACCCAAATCTCTAAATCCTAAATCCCAAACCCCAAAACCTAAACCTCAAAACCCCAAAGAACAAATACCAAATCCCAAGAGAAAAAAACCCCAAACTCAAAATCCTAAACCTTAAAATCCAAAAGTCCAAAGTCCTAAATTCTTAATCTCAAATTGCAAAACTTCAAACTCCAAGTCTCAAATTCCAAAACCTCAAACCCTAAATCCCAAGCCCAAAACCCTAAAACATTAAACCTCAAAATCCCAAAACCTAAACCCAAACCCTAAACACCAAATCAAAAATTTCAAACCCCAAAATATTGAACTCCAAATCTTAAAGTGCCAAACCCCAAAGCCCTAAACACTAAACACTAAATCTATAACATTAAATTCAAAACCCTAAACTCTAAAAAAAAAATTTAAAAGTCCAATACATCCTTGTTTTTAATAGTGACCATTATACAATGAAGATTTTTTCTTCTCAACTTAAATTTTAAAAAAAATATGAATTGGAATTGTATCTGGGTATGTTTGGTGTTTGTGAGAACCCCTTCAATCACTACATTACTTGATTTAAAGAGTTCTTGACTATTTATGGGATGTTTTCTTATACTTTCTTTCATATATACATATATTCGTATATATGCTTAATGTGTTTGAATTTTTCATGCCCTTCTTTACTCTATTTCAATTAGATGTAAATGAACCATAACTATGTAATCTTATTCCTAATAGATTGATCCCAAAATAACATATCCAAATTATAAGAAAGCCTATAGAGGCCATTATTGAACAATTTACACTTTCCAATTTTTTTGTTCTATTATGTAAATAAATTTTGAATATGGTCCAATTAATAAACACCCAAGCTTACTTAGGATGCCAATTCTGATATGATCCCTAGGCTTCATTAGCCCATACAACTGGTCAGTGTTTTCATGTTGCAGTCACTACCCAAAATTAATAAAAATATTACCTTTTAAAATAAATAATACAATAACAAAAGTAAGAATCGATCCCACAAAGAGTGGCAGTTAATATCAATACTTTGTGAATGTAAATGGGGTTGATTATCACATAAATTTATATGAGAAAATCAAGAAAGAAAATATAGAATGTAGTAAAAAGATGCAATCAAGATGATAATACATTAATTAGGCCAACTTCCACCATCAAAATGTTCCCCCAATCATCGATAAATAACCCTAATTACTAAAAAACCCGATTCAAGCCCCTAAGATTTAATCTAGTAATTGCATAAATATTTTGAAAGATCAGTGAACTAAACAATTCAAGACAAGCAATTTAATTTAATCTAGATAAATGTCCTTCCTAAGATTTAATAATTCCTCTTGCAACAAATTACTAAACCCTAGTTGTTACATAACTTAAAGGGATGAAACGATTCGGTATTTAATATCTAAATTAGTTATAGATTATACTCATTCAATTAACTAGAGGGCCCTTTCTAGAAATCAAATATTAAAACCATGAAAATAATCATAGATGAACAATTCAATACCTAATTATGAAATTGAATTAATGAAGAATAAAATCTAATCTCATAGTGACATTCTACTATAAGGTTTCAGTGTTCCTAACCAATAAATGAAATTAGCAGTGCATGGCCATAATAAAACTCATAACAAAGTAAATAAGAAAAGATGATCTCTGATATGAAGTCTCTAGTCTCAAGTATCAAGTATCCAATATCAAGTGCTTTGGTTCATCCCTTGGTTTTCTATTTATGCTTGCAAAGGTCCTTTAAAACCCTAGGTTTAATTTGATTGAATTTTGGCATACAGAACTCATAATCCAACTGCAACTCTATTATTTTGAAATCAAAACATTTAGCAGCTTATTGCATCAGTATCGTGGCACTAACCTTCCACCATCGCAATGCTGGCAGTTACGAAATTCTTCTTAAACTAAATTTCAGAGACATATAAAAGTATAAATAAGTTGTAAACATAATCAATTATCCATTTAAAGTTCAAGAAGAGCATTGGGTAAGTCATAGAAAGAATTATTTATTCTTAGCTTAAGGCTTCAGATTGGACAACCCTAAAATACACCTTTTTAATTCCAATTTGATCAAATAGACCACAAAAAGGAGTCTAGAGGGTCTAAAAACCTAGAAAATAACTACGAAATCACGAAATTTAGCCTTCGAGAGCTTGGTCAACACTGGTCAACTTTGGAGTGCTATTCACGGTTGGAAAATACTATTTACCACTGGAATCATTATTCATACTGGCTGGATTTACTAATCATGACGAACAAAATGTTGTCAGATGATCAAAAAATTTCATATCTTAAGGTTTATCTATCTCCTGAATTCATTTACAGTGTCAGATTTTAAATTTATGGTCTCTAAATAGAAGTTTCAAAACTTACCTTTTTTTAAGATTTTCTACTTCTGATCTGCGACGATTCTACGGTTGATTTGAAAAATTGTTTGGCCAATATCGTAGTACTTTTCGTCCTGAATCCAACGGTACCCTTATTTTTGACATCGAAGGTTTAAAGGTATACCAGATCTAGAGAAAAAGAAAATGAAGAAAAAGTACTATTCACTCTCACTATTGATTCACTCGAATTCTCTTCGTCCCTTTTTTTAAAATAATAATGGAGGAACTAATTAGCAATTTGCTAATTGTTGGAGAATGTCATTGTGTAACATCCCTAATTTCGTTTCTTTTATTGATAAAAGTGCATAAATATTTAATTAAGGAAATAAAATTTATTAGACAATATTTTAGATATTTAAGGAAATATAATCCTTAGAAATTAGAAATAACATACTAAAGAGATGCAAAATTCTTGGATAAGGAAGATAAATTTTTAGAAACAATTAAAGGTCTTAAAATTTCAAGAACATTGGATTAGGGTAATTTTTCCTAATTCAAGAACTAGAGTTACTAAGTTTAAAATCTTTACCCATACATTGGGCTTTTACCTATGGACACTTTATATAGAGTTTTTTCCATTTCACATAAGTTTCTAGTAAGCCCATAATGGGTAGGAATAAGCCCAAATCCAAGAGGAGAAATAAAATAAAATAAATTAGGTGATGATATAATAATGTAATAATAATAAAGATTATGTTACATAGCATTAAGACAAAAATTTAGCAAGTGGTGTGATTCTACATTCATAATTTTGGCAAGTGGCATGATAATAGAAGGCTTTAGGACAAAAACATCTATATCCTACACTCATAATTTTACCAAGTGGTATGATAATACATGGAATTAGGACAAAACATTCCTATCCCACACAAATAATATCAAACAAATAATGGAGATTCAAGGGCTAGAAATTTGCCACCTAAAAAGGCAAACCTATCATACTTGTTTAAGACAAAAGAAAATGGAAATGAATCCCTAAATCAAAGGGACCTTGTCCCTTATCTTAAGAACATATCATCATAATTTTCAAAATACAAATCTCCTTTTCCTATGCATATCTTGACTAAGGAAGAGGAAGACAAGAACATAAGTTGTTTGTTTTCCAAAAATTCAACAAAGTGTATCCTAATTGTGATAAGGTAGATCCATGATCATGAAAGGTGTATTATTTGGTGGTCTATTTCAGCAAAACCCACCTCTACAACATTTTAATTTCGTCCAAGTGAGGAAGAGAGATAAATAGAAGCAAGGTAGAGTGAGGAAAGGAGAGAAAGAGAGGAGAATAAAGAAAGGAAGAAGAAGGAGAAGTTTAGAAGGCTAAGTACTCAAGGTAAGTTATCTTAATCTCCACTTGAATCCATTTTTCTTCTTCATCCTTGAGGTTCAAAAAATCACCCTCCTTTTCTTACCTAAGCTGCTAGAAAAGCTAAGGGAAGGGAGGAATCTTGCTACTTCTTTCAAGAGGAAACAAGAAAACCAATTCACTAAGTGAATTAGGGAGATTCTTAGGTAAGTTTAACAATATTTCTTTTTGAAGAAAACTTTTTAAACTTATAATATTTATATGAGATTTTGATCTTAGAACTTTGATGATTGGTCATGATGTTGCTATATCATGTTACATATTGATCTTGCATGTGATGTATGTTTGAATACTTAGATTGGTATAGAAAGTTCTACATAGCTATGGCTATAGGTGGCAAAATTTTTAGCTTCTTGTTTTTAATTTCTATGAATTATCTATAGTGAATTAAAATACATGGTTAACATAATAATTAAAGATATATGTGTCACGGATTTTTAGCCACTGGAATTATTCAATTTGGAGTCCATATGAGGTAGATATGGTCCGATTAGTAAGCAAAGGTCAGAAAATGGTTCATTAGGGAAGAATATGTTAGGATAGCTTCTGTGTTTTAATTTCTGGAAATTATCTGTAAGGAATTAAAATAAATGGTTAACATATGAATTAAAGATATATGTGTCACGGATTTTTAACCAGTAGAATCATTCAATTTGGAGTCGATTTTGGGTAGATATGGTCCGATTAGTAAGCAAAGGTCAGAAAATGGTTCATTAGGGAAGAATATGTTAGGATAGCTTCTGTGTTTTAATTTATGGGAATTATATGTAGGAAATTAAAATAAATGGTTAACATAATAATTAAATATATATGTGTCGCGGATTTTTAGCCACTGGAATCATTCAATTTGGAGTCCATATGAGGAATATATGGTCCGATTAGTAAGCAATGGTTAGGAAATGTTTAATCAGGGAAGAATATGTTAGGATAGCTTCGGTGTTTTAATTTCTGGGCATATTCTATAAGGAATTAAAATAAATGGTTAACATATGAATTATATATACATGTGTCACGGATTTGTAGCCACTGGAATCACTTAATGTGGAATTCTTATGAGGGAGATATGGACAGATTAGTAAGTAGAGGTTAGAACCTATCCGAGAAGAAATAACCTGTACATTTAGGGAGTAATATCACCTTGATTTCTTAATGTTCAACATAATAGTTTTATATAATTGTTTTATCTTGAAATTGACACCAAGATCACCTACATCAGAATTAAATTGAGGGAGTTATGCTCTGATTAGTAAAAGAAGGTTAGATAGGATGAAAACCTGCATCAAGAAAATAAAGAAATAAAATTAATATTTAAAAAAGAAGATGAATCTTATAAACGAAAATAATAAATGATTAGTATAGCCATAGTCATTGTCATTGTATGAACTTCTTACCATCTTAAGTGTGAAATGTTGACATGGAAATATTTTATAAAGTGATATTTAAAATGGTTATGTTTATGGCATGATTACCAATTATTTTTTGTAATAGTTATATTTTGTTGAACATACTTGTTATTGAAAGCATATTTTTGGCTATCATTGTGAAAAGAAAAGAAATGAGCACGGTCACATGGCAATCCGTGTGGTGCACCAGTAGGGGACGCCCTACCAACGGTTATGAATATGTTAATGAGAAAAGAAAGAGAAAGTGTGCCATGTCGGACGGAGCGAGATAAGCTCGTACTAGAGAGTAGAAAATACTCACCCTGACCGGGGTAGCTTGATATGAGAATAAATTGATAGTCATTATATGATATTCTGAAAAGAATCAATCTTGTCATAAATGTTATTACTGTACGATTCTCATGTGCATAGATTTAATGCATTCTTGTTACCAAAGTTATTTACTGTAGTTTATACAGCTGAACATGACGTAATGACTATATTGATAACGATTTATTGTTGAACCTACTGGGATTTAATTCTCACTATATTTCCATATCATGTTCAGAAGAATAATGCAGATTTTCTCAATGACACTTATTATTTCCGTACGTTGGATCAAGGTGCCCTACCTTGGGCAACTACCAGTTATATCAGATGTATCTGTAGTAGATGTGACTGAGATTCCGGTGAAGGTGCCACCCGCACCAGTGTCCCCGGAAGTAGTCGACATAGATGATTAGAACTAATATGTATCTTTGTACAAATGTTTGTAAAATAATGGTGTGTAGTTTGTAAAATAATGGTGTGTATGGAAACTCAGTATTGTATCACTATTAATAACAATTATGCTTGGTTAAATTGATTATTATTACGAGTTAAGTGATTAGAATTAAAGTAGTAATAACTTCATGGAATTTTACAAATATATAAAAAAAAATTGTTACATTTACATAAATGGAGTTGTTACACATTGTAAATTTCGTTATTTACATTTTGACCCCTCAACTTTTAGAAAATTATACTTTAACCCCTAAGCTTTTTAGAAATTATATTTGACCCCTAAACTTTTAAGAAATTAAATTTTGGCCCCAAAACTTAAGTCATCATATTACCTTCATAATTTCTCAAACAATATAATAAATAAACATATTTCCAATGGTACTTATCTTCATTTATCATAATCCTCGCTTACATTCATAACTTTTCTTTAATTTAGGGTTTTCATTTATTTAGGGTTTTTTCTTTGATTTAAGACCATTACATTCTTTCCCCCTTAAAGAAATTCGGTCCTCAAATTTTATCTCCATATTTACAATAAAAACTAATCTCATGATTCAAAAAGATGTCGGTATCTGGCGCGCATGTCATCCTCTCTTTCCCAAGTAACCTCCTCAAAAGAATGATTTTGCCATATCACTTTTATTGTAAGTATTTTTTTAACGCAATTCCTTTACTTGTCTGTCCACTATTGCTACTAGTTGTTTCTCATAAGTTAAGTATTTTCGTAACTGAATCTGTGGGAACTGTATAACATGTGTAGGATCTGGTAAGTACTTTTGTAGCATAGACACATGAAATACTAGATGGACATTACCTAATTCAGGTGGCAAAGTCAAACAATAAGCTATTAGATTGGTCCTGTCAAGAATTTCAAATGGACCTATATACCGTGGACTTCTCTTCCTAAATCTTACTACTCCTTTCATAAGTTAAGTATTTTCGTAACTGAATCTGTGGGAACTATATAACATGTGTAGGATCTGATAAGTACTTTTGTAGCATAGACACATGAAATACTAGATGGACATTACCTAATTCAGGTGGAAAAGTCAAACGATAAGTTGTTGGATTGGTCCTGTCAAGAATTTCAAATGGACCTATGTACCGTGGACTTCTCTTCCCAAATCTTACTACTCCTTTCATAGGAGATATCTTCAAGAAAACATGTTTGCCTACAATAAATTCCAATGGTCGACGTCTATTGTTCACATACGCTTTATGTCTACTTTGAGCTACCAATAATCTTTCCTTAATCAACTTTACCTTATCAAGGGTATCTTGTACTAGGTTAGGCCCTAAAATATTAGCTTTGCCCAGCTTAAACCATCCAATCAGAGAACGACAACGTCTACCATATAATGCCTCAAAAAGGGCAATTTGAATACTGGCTTGATAACTATTGTTATAAGCAAATTCAGCTAAAGGTAAGAATCTTTCCCAACTACTTTGAAAATCAAGCACACATGGCCGAATCATGTCTTCTAATATTTGGATGGTTCACTCAGATTGTCTATTTGTTTGAGGATGGAAAATAGTACTAAAATTTAGCTATGTGCCCAAAGTTTCTTGAAAGGCTCTCCAAAAACGAGCTGTAAACTGTGGTCCTCGATCAAAGATAATCGATATCGGTACTCCATGAAGTCTTACTATCTCATTTAAATACAAATTTGTATACTGAGCTACATTGTATGTGGTTTTCACTGGTAGAAAATGTGTTGATGTAGTCAACCTATCAATGATCACCCATATTGAATCAAATCTTTTTGGTGTCCGTGGTTGCCCTATAACAAAATCCATAGTTATTTTTTGCCATTTCTATTCAGGTATCTCTATCTACTAATTTAATACTGCAGACCTTTGATGTTCTACTTTTACCTGCTGGCAAGTTAAGCATCGAGAGACATAATCAACTACATCTTTTTTTATATCGTCCCACTAATAAATTTCTTTTAGATCTTTATACATTTTAGTTACCCTAGGATGAATGGTATATATGGATTTATGAGCTTTCTCTAAAATCTTTTTCTTAAGTTCTTCTTTATTAGATACACACAACCGCTTGCCCAATCTCAGAATTCCTTCAGAGTCTATAGTAAATTCAACATCACTGTTATTTTCCACCTCTTTAATTTTCTTACATAAATAGGTATCCTCTTCTTGTGCTTTTTCACCTGCTCAATCAAAGACGATTGAAACTGTATATAGGCCAATAATATCCCAAGCTCCTTTACTTCTAATACTACTCCATGACTTTCCAATTTATACATTTCTTTAACCAACGGCCTCTTTACCACTATAATATGAGTTAAACTACTCATAGACTTCTTACTTAATGCATTAGCCATTACATTGGCCTTACCTGAATGATATAGTATTGTGCAATCATAATTTTTAATTAATTCCATCCATCATCTTTGTCTCAAATTAAGATCTTTTTATTGAAAAATATATTTGAAGTTTTTATGATCTGTATAGATTTCGCATGTCTCACTATATAGATAATGCCTCCAAATTTTTAGAGTAAAAACTACTGCTGCCATTTCCAAGTCATGAGTTGGATAATTTTGCTCATGTGGCTTAAGTTGTCAGGATGCATATGCAATGACTCGACCATATTGCATTAACACACACCCTAATCCAATTCTCGATACATCACAATATACCGTGTATCCTCCGGTACCTGAAGGAATAGAGAGTACTGGTGCCGTAGTCAAATATTCTTTGAGTTTCTGAAAACTTCTTTTACATTCATCTGACTAGTCAAACTTTATTCCTTTCCTCGTCAACCTCTAGAAATTATATTTTGACCCCTAAATTTTTAAGAAATTATATTTTGGCCCCAAAACTTAAGTCCTCATATTACCTTCATAATTTCTCAAACAATATAATAAAATAGTACTTATCTCCATTTATCATAATCCTCGCTTACATTTATAATTTTTCTTCAATTTAGGGTTTTCATTTATTTAGGGTTTTTTCTTTATTTTAAGGCCATTACAAAGTTACACAAATTCAAAATAATCATAGTTATGTATAAACTTAAATGCAATTTATATTTTATCTCTTCGAATCCTGAGTGGGTGTGTGTCCTTGGATTAATTAATTTTCTATACTCGGATGTGTTTATATATCCCAAAAAATTAAAGTGCACATCACTATATAATTTATGTTTAAAGAACTTCATAGGATTATTTTTTATATAACTTTCTACTACATGTAAAATCCATAAGGCTTCCTTAAACTTATAATGTGGGTAGGTTAAAGGGTAGGATAAAACATATCAATTTAGGCTCATTCACCCATTATCACATGACTATCCTTTGTTCTTTCCCAAAGCTTTTTTTTTTTCAGGGAATTTTTTCCAAAACTCATTTTCTTGCTTTCTTCCTTCTACTTCAAAATTTTCATTATGTTCTTTTCTCATTCCTTCACTTTTTTTCATTCACTTAATTCATACTGTTTTGATTCTTTCCATTTTATTTATTTTTTATTTTTTCGGTCTAAGCCTCTTTCTTTTTCTTTTTCCAAGCTCCATCCTTCCGACCTTTGACAATAAAGCTCACAATAATATTTTTTTAGAAAATAATCATGAGTACAAGTGAATAGGGTAAAAATATAAAGGTATAATTTTCTTTTTTTTCTAAATTTAGTTTAAAAGATATATGGATATGAAAGAACTTTTTTTTTAATCATGCTCGAATATGAAAACTAGGTATATAATTATGTATGGTAGGTTTGAAATGCTCAATCAATCAAATAATGTCCAAATTCTCTCATAAATAAAGTCTTAACTTAAGATTTTATCTAAAGTGTCATTCAAATAAGTTTTAAAATTCTATTGAGATCATAAAATATTTTTGAATTATATAAACTTTCTCTAAGTGATAAATAAATTAAATGCCCAAAGGTTATATGCATAAAAACTTTAGAATTCTCAAAGTTAAATATAAATTCCAAAATGGTTAAATTATCGTATAAATGTAATTTTTTTACATTTTTCAAGAGTTAAATTTTTTTAAAAGCAATCAAATCATTGACTGCTAATTTAATAAGCCACTCAAAATATAATTTTAAAAACAATTACGCAATCACTCAACTTACTCTCGCAATAATGGTGCATTAATGGTTAAAATCAAATAGTGAAATTAAAATTGAGGCTCATGCATTCACGGATATAGTCATCTAGTCATTAGGTATAGTCATCCAATATTCAATAATTCAATCATTTAGTATAGTCATCTAATGCAAATATTCAGATTTATACACACCCACAAACTCAAATTTTATATTGTTTTAAATGTAAAAATAAGAAAAATAAAGTGAAAATAAGGATGAAATTTTTTTTTCAAATTAGGTTCTGTGAACTTCCCCATCTAACTATCTTCATCATCATTCTAATCCATAGAGCCATCCTCATCTCCCATAAAGTGGAGTGTGAAGGGAACTATATTGAGACTGCCAAGGCTTGTTATTTATATAAAAAAATATAAATAAAACTTATTCTTTTTTCTGTTATTGAAAATGAATATGTGAAAGAACATTTTTTCTTTTTCTTTTTTAAGTCTTAGACATAAACAAAATAATTGTTAACATTCAAAAATTTATAACTCAAATAATAAATAAGTTTAAATTCAGTCGTTGATAAATCTCTGCTATGTTAAGGGATCAAAAAGTAATCATATGTTCAAAACATGTAAAAATATTAATGTTAAGATTAAAATGAAAAAAAAATTATAATTATTTAAATAAAAAACAAATAATTGTTAAGGAATATAATTGCTTAAGCAGACTGGATTAAAACAATAAAAACTCATATGAATGTTAGATTTGTGATTTGTTGAAAAGTTATACATAAATTTAATTTACTTAAATATATTATGTTTTTTTAAGAATTTCATGTCGGTAAACATTTTTTGTCAAAATCATCAAGAGTTTTCTTAACTTGGTTAACTTCTGTACGGTGAGTTAGCTGTTGCTTCAAAGAGAAGCGAATTAAGGGAGGTGTAAGGCAAAAATTCTGGCTTTTCTCTATGGGGTGAGTAAAGCAACAATTGAGTTAATTATGGCATGATGAATTTGAATTTTGTCAGTAGTTATTGCAATTGGTCAGAGCGGTTGATGGTTTAGTCAAAGAATTGTTTGACCCAAATAAGAATGTGTGGTTCCGATTAAATTCTCCAAATGTTGTGATCCCATGAATAGAAAAAAAATACAGGAAGGGTGCTGTCAGTTGCTCACTTAATATAACAAATGAATAGTACAAAGTCGTTAAGGAATCAGCACCTCCTGTTGGACGGTCACAAATATTAATTAATTTGAAATTCTAATGAATAGTATTCATTAGAAATAATTACTATGATGAACTTCTCTATCAAATTTGGAAAAATAGGACTACAACAAATGTGTAATTAAGAATTTAAGTTTTTTGATATTTGAAAAATATATTATATGTTAATTTTAGGATAAATCAGTGTAGTAGGAAATAATTTCATGTTAATGTTGTATTTTGTAATTATAAACTTCATGATTAAAACATTTAATGGTATAATATGTAAAGATATTTTCCCCCTCTTATTGACACCACTATAAATTGATCCTTTTAATACATAATTTTGCGGTGTATCCCTGTGTATGTATATATATATAAAGATAAAATTTATTATATAAAATTTGCTATTTTATGATATTTATTAATTATCAAATAGTTAGAAATAGTATCATCACCAATTAGATCGGTATGACCTCTTTAATAAACAATTTTATATTATTAAGTATATTTTCATCCGTGTAAACTGACAAGCTAAATATGTTAATTAGCTCATTTATTACAATATTTTAAACTCAGAATAGACTGTGATTTGAACAAACTCTCTAGTCAAGGTTTAACTGATTAAATTTAGAGTTAAACCGAATGGTATTGTAAATATTTAAAAATAATTATTTATTGTAAATAGTATATGTAAAAATATTTATATATGAATAAATTTAATATACTTTTATTTATTATGAAATATTCATGTGTAAAATAAAATAAAATCGTAATATTTTTAGTAGTTAAATATTCTTTTACACATTTTTAACTTTATTATGTAAAATTGCACATGACATAATTATAATATATTATTGAAAATGAAATCATAATATATATAAGAAATTAATTTTTATATTTTTATTTTTTAAAAGTAATGCACTGTGTAATACACAAATAATTGTGGAAATAGATTAATCAATAGTTAGTGGATGCATGCTATTGTTCTAGGTTGGGTGATTACTCAAAAGCTGTTCGGTTTTGGCAGTTTAGTCCGATTCATCCTTGTTTGATAGCTAAACTGAGTCTTGTACCTTTTTCATATTGGACGTTTGGTAAGTTTCTACTAGGAAAATGTCATGCCCCTAATTTAAGGGCACGTGAAACACTTACTTTATAAACATATAGGTATTCCTATGTATACACAATATACATATCAAGTTTATAAATATCAAAGTAACAGCAGAAGTAGTAATTCTGCATATAGCGTTTAGAGCATATTCTAGAATACAAGTACAATATAACCAAAAATCTATAAGCTCTGAGTCTTGTACCTTTTTCATATTGGACACTTGTTCAGTTTCTACAAGGCAAATGTCACGCCCTTAATTTAACGGCAAGTGAAACACTTACTTTACAAACATATAGGTATTCCTATGTATATACAATATATAGACCAAGTCTATAAATATCAAAGTAACAGCAGAAGCAGGGATCCCGCCTGTAGCGTTCAGAGCATATTCTAGAGTACAAGTATAATATAATAAAAAATCTATGAGCCCCAAAAACAAAATAGGCTCACCAGAGAATATGTCACTTAACTGATCACCTATCTGAAGGAAAAAGATCAAACTATGTATTCTTATTTGAAAAATATAGAAATATCATGTAGTGAGTTTGACAACTCAGTGAGCAGATAATACCTCCTATGAACTCTTAGGTTGGTATATGGATGTACTCATATTTTAAAATTTATCACATAAAAAATTATAGTTCGGAAGTACATCTATATGGTACCCATATTTCAAATATTTTCAGTTTAAATCACATTCAGATATCTAAAATCATATGCAATACAGTATGATCATTAATCAAATATTGTTATGCATCAAAATATTTCACATGAAATATTAAAAGGATTTCATATTAGAACTATCAAATAATCCCAAGCACACAGCAGGGGCTGGTGTTATGTTTAGCTGTATAAGTTAAAGAAAAATATCAAGTTTTTGAAATAAAATCATAACTTTTGTTGATGCATAATTAACATACTACATATGTAGTGAAAATCCACTCTTTTTACATAATGCTCAAGCATATCACAACTCTCAATATACTCAATTCACTCATTTACTATACGCATAATGACCGATCGACTACAGTC
Organism: Gleditsia sinensis; assembly: GCA_037074535.1. Lineage (NCBI taxonomy): Eukaryota > Viridiplantae > Streptophyta > Magnoliopsida > Fabales > Fabaceae > Gleditsia > Gleditsia sinensis. The sequence continues at coordinate 47,500,435 of CM073471.1, forward strand.
ACAATAAGTAATAAGAGAATATAAGTTTATCACCTTTCTGCCTCCTCACATTACCACTGATTACAGTCTCAATAGGTAATCAGTTAATGTGAGTTCATCACCATTCTGCCTCCTTACATTACCATTGACTATAGTTATAGTAGGTAATAAAGGAATATGAGTTCATCACCCTTCTACCTCCTCATATTACCATTGTCACCCGGTTGGAGTGGCCCTCCCCTTGGCTCACTCAGGCTAATAAGGCATCCCCTACTCGATATCGTCTCAAGCCATAAAACTTGGCGATATCCATCAACACACACACACACACACACACACACACACACACACACACACACACACACATATATATATATATATATATATATATATATATATATAAATGCATATTCATCAAATGCAATGCATAATTATCAAGAAATTTATGCTTGCCATTCAATCATATTTGGCAACTTTATAACTTTATAGATCAATGCCTCATGCACATAATATTCACTTTATCAAATGATGACAAATACATTTAGAACCACATATTCAATGAGTTTCAAATCTATTTGCAAAATCATACTCTTCTTAAATTATATGCTAGTTAGTAAGCAAAGAAGATATTTTAACACATTTCAAAACTTATGATAGCATAAATAATTTGTAAATAGAACCAATTATACATTTAAAGTTTAAAAAGAACATAGGGTAAGTTATAGAAAGAATTATCTACTTATAGGATAAGGCTCCAGATTAGACAGCCTCAAAATGTATTTTTTCAATTCAAATTTGAACAAACAGACCTCAAAAACAAGTCTAGAGAGTCTAAAAACCTAGAAAATGACTCTAAAATCTTGGTCAACGTTGGTCAACCGATAGTCACTGTTCATGATTAGAAATACTGTTCACATATGTCGGAAGCACTATTCATGCCAGTTTGATTCACTGTTTACACATACCGAAATTACTATTCACTCTGGTTGGAATTACTCTTTCTAAAATTTTCTAATTTTGATCTGCGGCGATTCTTTAGCCGATTTGAAAAATTGTTTGGCCAATACTGTAGTACTCTCCGTCTTGAATCCAGTGGTGCACTTAGTTTTGATATCGGATGCTCGAGAGTACTTCAAATATAGAGAGAGTGAATAGTAATCTCTCGATGAACCTACAGAAGATTTTAAAATATGATGGAGGGGCCAAATAATAATTTGCTAATTATTGGAGGATGTCCTTTAAATTTTATTATTTACATTTTGACCCTTATACTTTTAAAAAATTATAATTTGACCCCAAAAATATTAATAAGTTTCCATTTTAATCCTTAAAACATTTCAATTGCATCCTTACTCCTTTATTTTTTTTATTAATCCATACATAAATGAGAATTACTAAATTTTAGCATTGTTACTTTTTTCCCCCTTAAGAAATTCGATTCCTGAATTTTAAACCATCCTATCACAAGTAGGGAATGAAGTCAAGGCATAAATTACAATTATTAATCTCACTACTCATCAATTGGGGATATCTCTTTTTATATATCATCTTTACTTTCTAAGGGGTCTCTTCACTTGAGTGATTATGCCATATAACCTTAACCATATAGATTTTCTTCAACCATAAATTCTTCACTTGTTGATCAACAATGGACATCGGTTTTTTCTCATAATTAAGCCAAATTCTTGTCCAATTAAATTATTTGAAATATGAAAACATGAGAAGAATTTGATAGGTACTTCCTTAGCATTAATTCAAGAAAGACCATATCAACATCACTTAATCTTAATGGCAAGACTAGGCGATATACTATTATACCTACTTTGTTCAAGATTTCAAAAGAGCCTATATACTAGAGACAAACTTTTTCCTTCTTTTCAAACCTCATTACCTCTTTCATGGGTGAGTCCTTCAAGAATATTTGATCACCAACTAATAATTTTTAGTGCTCAACATTCATGGTCCTTATAGACATTTAGCCTGTATTGAGTTGCTTGTATTCTTTTCCTAATTAATTTTAATTTATCAACGTCATCTTATAATAAGTCTGACCCCACTGAATCATTTAACAAAAAATTAGTAACATCTCTTACATAAGGCTTTAAATCATCCAATATCAATTTATTATAGGCGAATTTTGCCAAGGAATCTCCGACCAAACTCGAAGACATATGCTTGAAGCAAGCTCTCCAAACTAACATAATCAATTTAGGTTAGCCATATTTTATCTATTGCATGTTATTCCAAATTAGATTCCAAAAGTTTAACTTTACTCAACTCACTCACCTATTAGGAGACTTACAATGTTTCATGTAAAACCTCAAATGGTGTCATTTGTATATTGACTTGTTAACTACTAATATGTGCTAGTTCAATTAAAGACAAATAATTTCTCCCAACTTTTACCAAATTTATATAAAGATACCTGAAGTACAACTTCTAATGCATAAACACATCCTTTAGATTTATTATCAGCTATACTATAATCTAACTAAGATTTAAGGCTTCTTGAATAGCTCTCGTAAAACAATATATTCAATTTTTACTTGCTGACATACCAAACAAAAAAAAAATATCACTTGTATCTTCTTGTTACCATTATACTAGTACAATTTTTTTTCATATTTTAGTATATCCTTCTTGCCTTGGCGTTATCCATATTCACAATCTATAGCTTCTTCTGATATCTTCTTTCTCAACAATTATTCACACGTGAATTTCCAATCTTAACATAATTCACATCCTATATACTAGACTCAACTTAGCATGGTATAAACCCTTAACACAAATACCTTGATTGCTTTACATTATGTTCAGACATGGTTCTCAAAATATTCTCCATTGCTTTAACCTATTAACTACTTGGACACCATAATAACCGAGTTTCAAAGAAAAGAAATTAACCCTCCTTATATTAAGGAAAAAGAACATTGCATTTAATACCAAGCATTAATGAGGGAGGATGTAATAGAATAGACAAAAAGCATAATAGAGAACTGTGCCAAAATAAAAAGTCAAAAATTTAGACAAAGCATTGAAAGAAAATTAAAATCGGTGGCCATAATTCTTGAAAAGCTATAAATATAACTTAGCTGTTATTTTAGCAAAAATCGGTGGTCGCTAGTTTTGAATATATATGCCAAAATATAATTCAAAGCTACTATTATTCAGTGGAAGAATAAAACATGGAAAATAATTATTTCTAAGTTTATAAAAGTTTGTGAAGAACAAAGAGCATGTAGTTAATTGGTATGATGTAGTTGGTTGCTTCAAAACTGGTGTAATCAATCAACTGTAAAATAAATCAGTCCAAATTAAAAATTATCAAAACAATTAGTCGACTTAATAATACTGATAGTTGACTGACAAGAATATTGGAAAAACAAGATAAATCATTTGATTGTCTCTCTTCAACAATTAACTGGTTTGTATTTTCACTCTTTTTTACAATGACGTCTATTGTAATATCCCGTAATTTTAAAATAATAGTGTTTTTCTATAAACAAATATATTTATATTTTTAAATGATTATGTTTTTTTAAAAGCAAATACGCTTTTAATTAAAATAATTTTTTTGTTTTGTTTAAAATAATTATATTTAGCTTTAAATAAATTTTAGTTTTATTTTTATAAATTTCTTTTTTTAATATACATGAAGATATTTTATATTGTTATTTGTTTTATTAAAATTTTTATCAAGAAAAGTCATGATTTAAGAGTTCAACTAAAGTTTTGCAAGAATATAAATTTTTAAAAACTTTTGAGATACTTTAGGATGAAAAATGATATTATTATGTATATAAAAATAAAAATAATAAATTTTAACTATTCAATAATTAAATAATATTTTAAAAAGAAAGAAAGAAAAAGGGGGAGAGATGAAGAGCGAAGAGGAATCTATGAAATCTCGTAACCGATGAATAGTATGAATATTTTTCTCTCCTCCAAGTTTTCTCTCTAGATCTGGAGTGTCAATAGTCCCCTGATATCAAAACTAAAGGTACAACTGGATTCAGGTTGAAGAGTACTACGATATTGACTGAACAATTTTTCAAATTGACCGCAGAATAGCCGCAGATCGGAAGTAGAAAATCTTAGAAAAAGATAAATTCTGAAACTTCTATTTAGAGATCTCTAATTGAAAATTTGACACCGTAGATAGATTCAGGAGATAGATAAACCTTAGGATATAAACTTTTTCAGCAATCTGACAACTTTTTGTATGTCGTGAACAATAAATCTGACGAGTATGAATAGTAATTTTCAACGGTGAATAGTATTTCCGACCTTGAATAGTATCAATTAGTTAACCAGTGTTGACCAAGCTCCCGGATGCCAAAATTTACAATTCTAGAGTCATTTCCTAGGTTATTGGACCCTTAGGATTCGTTTTTGAGGTTTATTTGATCAAATTTGGGTTGAAAAAATATATTTTAGGGCTGTCCAATTTGGAGCCTTACTTTGTGAGTAGATAATTTTTTCTATAATTGATTATATTTACAAGTTATTTATACTTTTATATGTCTCTTAAATGGATTAAATTATATGAATTGTTTACAATCTGAAATATAGTTCAAGAAGAGTATGGTTTTGAAAATGGATTTTTGAACTCATTGAATATGTTATTTTAAATGTATTTCTCACTATATGGTAAAGGAAATATATTGTGCATGTGACATTGATATGCAAAGCTATTAGATTTCCTTGGAAACGGTTATGTATATGTGATTACCTTGATTGAAAAGTTTCTGACAGACGAATTTTACTAAGACTGAAAATTCTGAATTTATACTGAAACTTTTGTTTTGAATGATATGACATATAAGCAAATGTGATTTTTGTGGAGGAATCCTTTTGGAAACACTGTTTGCTAATAGCAGGCGATGTTAGCCCTAGTGCACCTTGATACATTAGCAAGCAGCGGTGGTGCTAGCCTCGTGTGACAGCAGACACATGGGATATGATATGTGAAGGAGAGCGAAATGCCTCCTATTTGACCAAAATGCCGACTATATGATATGTGATTTGCCCTCCATTACTGTGTGCTTGGAAAATTGCCCATATTAGAGTCCTTTTGCGTGTCCTCTTAAATGGTGGTAGGGCATACCTTAGTTGGGATCATAAGTATAGGCAAATCTTACACCACCAAAGTATGGAAAGGCTTAAACTCTGATAAATTGGTTCTGATATGGGATCCTCCTAATGTTTTATAAGAAATATTTTGATGCAAAAAAATATTTGAATAATGATCATACCGTATTGTATATAATTTTGGATATTTGAATGTGATTTGAACTGAGAATATTTGAAATATGGGTCTTATATGGATGTACTTCTGAACTTTAATTTTCTATGTGATAAATTTTAAAATATGAGTATATCCACATGTTGATATAAGAGGTCATAGGAGATATTATCTGCTCATTGATGTCTCAAACTCACTACACGATATTTTCACATTTTTTAGATAAGAATACAGAGTTTTGGTCATTTCTCTTCAAATAAGTGATCTGCTAGGAAACATATTCTTTGATGAGCCTATTTTGTTTTTATGACTCATAGATTTTTTGTTATATTGTATTTGTACTCTAGAGTATGCTCTGAACGCCATAGGCAGAATCCCTGCTTCTGCTATACTTTGATGTTTATAGACTTGGTATGTATATTGTGTATACATAGGATTACCTATCTGTAAAATAGTGTGTTACACATGTTATGGAAAATATATGTTCGCAAAGTATATGTTTCATGTGCCTTAAATTGAGGGCGTGACAAGTTGGTATTAGAGCATTAGGTTTTCCTGTGGCTGTCGGAGCAAAGGATTTTTTAGTAGGACCTTTAGTATGGATATGAGCCAGACATATACTTCAGGTGCTGTTGAGGGATTCTATAAGGTTTCACTTTCCTTTCTATTTTAAATTTGTTAAAGTTCTTAGTATAAGGTTAATTGAATTTTGTGGCATCTTAAGAGGTATCTATGGGTCAATTACTGCCTGAAAGTAAAAGGGGTATGCATCTTAGAGAATTTAAAGAATTGAGACAAATGACAAATATGATTATTTCTGAATATAATATCTGTTTTACCTGAATGTCTAGATATGGTAGACTTTGATGTGATATTGGGAATGGATTGGTTGGCATTATGTCATGCCATTTTAGAATGTCATCTTAAGGTAATTAAATTCAATATTCTAGGAGAATCTCCTTTCATGATTCGAGGTGTTTGTAGGGAAGTACCAAATAATTTAATCTCTACTTTAATAGCTCATAAGTTATTACAAAAAGGATGCCAAGGGTATTTAGTAGTGGTCAAAGATGTTGATATAAAGTACTTCAATGTAGAGCAGGTTCCAGTGGTTAAAAAATTCCCTGATGTGTTTCTTGAGGAATTGCTAGGGTTTATCCTGAACGAGAAATTGAGTTTGATATTGATTTACTTCCTGGAACCCAACTAATGTCTATATCTCCATGTAGAATGGCACTTACTCAACTCAAGGAGTTGAAAAATCAGTTGCAAGACTTGTTAGACAAGGGATTTATACGCCCTAGTACTTCTTCTTGGGGTGTTCTAGTTTTATTTGTGAAAAAGAAAGATGGATCACTTCAACTATGCATAGATTACAAATAATTGAATAAACTGATAGTGAGTAATGAATACCATTACCCCGTATAGATGATTTGTTTGACCAACTATAATGTGCTCAATGTTTTAAAAAATTTATTTGAGATTTGAGTATCATGAATTAAGGATAAGGGAATAGGATATTGCAAAAATTACTTTTAGGACTTGGTATAGGCATTATAAGTTCTTAGTAATGATATTTGGTTTGACAAATGTCCAACTGCATTCATGGACTTGATAAATAAAGTATTGAAGCCATCACTGGATCAATTTATTATTTTATTCATTGATGATATACTAGAATATTTCAAGAGTTCAAAGGATCATAAGCAACATTTAAAAATAGTTATACAAATTCTAAGGGAGTATCAACTATATGCTAAGTTCTCAAAATACAAATTTTGACTTAATAGTGTTACTTTCTTAGGGTATGTGGTTAGCAAGATGGTATTCAAGTAGACCCTAAAAAAGTAGGAGCGGTAAAGCAATGTCCACGTCTTACTATAACTACATATGAAGATCCAAGTCTAATTTGTGCTTTCTGCGGTTGTAGGTTGTCCAATCTATTTGAGTTGTAATTGGATCGGGTACATGAACATATGCTTGCAAAGCATCAATCAACTCATCAGCATTGGAAGATGAGATAAACCTTCATTCCACAGCATGATCAAGAAAAGACAAAAAACCATCCAAGAAATGATTAACATTTAACAAACCTATTGGTTTGTGATGCATATTTAGTTGTGTCTAAGAGACTATTTGAAAAATTTGTTCTAAAGTACTAAAACCTCTTGATAAGGGAATGAAGGCATTAACATTGCTCATCATTCTAGCCATGCGCTCATGCATGGAAGCTACCCTAAATTCTTCCCCAATTGTCTTCCCTATGATGTTAGATGCAGCTAAAGCTGTTGGAATAATACCTATAACTTGACAACCTCCTGCATGTGCAGCTGTAGACACGCACCCCATTAACGCACGATTACCTCCACCATAGACTAAATGAATTTTTCTCTTGGCCAGCACCATACCTAGGTTTTGTGCAGTTTTCACATACTCTCCATCTTTTCCAAGAATGGAACCACAAAAGACACAAATATTTCAAAACTGACAGAATGTGGTTTCCTCCATAACTGCACACACCCTAACTTTGAGAATGAATGTAAAGATACTAACTTGTGCATTTATAGAACTCAGAGAAGGGCATACTTACAATAGCTATGTGAATTGTAACATCCCTAATTTCGTTAAAAGTACATTAACGAAATAAAATTTATTAGACAATATTTTAGATATCTATGGAAAATATAATTCTTAGAAATTCTTCACCTTATGTATATGCATAGAAAATGTTTCTAACATTAAGAAAACAAATAAAGAGGAAAAACCTAATAGGAAAAAAATTAGAAATAACATATTAAAGAGATGTAAAATTCTTGGATAAGGAAGATAAATTTTTAGAAACAAGTAAAGGTCTTAAAATTTCAAGAACATTGGATTAGGGTAATTTTTCCTAATTCAAGAACTAGAATTATTAAGTTTAACATCTTCACCCATACATTGGGCTTTTACCTATAGACACTTCATATAGAATTTTTCCACTTCACATAAGTTTCTAGCAAGCCCATTGGATAACCTAAACAAGAAATAAAACATAGACTTGGATTAGGATATAGAAATTGGACCAATAGCCCAAAAAAGTATGATAATGTGTTTAAGCCCTCCAAGAAAGGTAAAATTTTATTCAAAGCAAATAAAATGGGTAGGAATAAGCCCAAACCCAAGAGGAAAAATAAAATAAAATAAATTAGGTGATAATATAATAATGTAATAATAATAAAGATTAGGTTACATGGCATTAAGACAAAAATTTAGTAAATGGTATGATTCTACATTCATAATTTTGCCAAGTGGCATGATAATACAAGGCTTTAGGACAAAAACATCTATATCCTACACTCATAATTTTAGCAAGTGGTATGATAATACTTGGCATTAGGACAAAACATTCCTATCCCACACAAAAAATATCAACCAAATAATGGAAATTCAAGGGCTAGAAATTTGTCACCTAAAAAGGCAAACCTATCATACTTGTTTAAGACAAAAGAAAATGGAAATGAATCCCTAAATCAAAGGGACCTTGTCCCTTATCTTAAGAACATATCATCATAAATTTCAAATTGCAAATCTCCTTTTCCTATGCATATCTTGACTAAGGAAGAGGAAGACAAGAACTTAAGTTGTTTGTTTTCCAAAAAATTCAACAAAGTGTATCTTAATTGTGATAAGGTAGATCCATGATCATGAAAGGTGAATTATTTGGTGGTCTATATAAGCAAAACCCACCCCATAACATCTTAATTTTGTCCAAGTGAGGAAGAGAGAGAAATAGAAGCAAGGTAAGTGAGGAAAGGAGAGAAAGAGAGGAGAAGAAAGGAAGGAAAAAGAAGGAGAAGTTTAGAAGGCTAAATACTCAAGGTAAGTTACCTTAATCCCCACTTGAATCCATTTTTTCTTCTTTATCTTTGAGGATCAAAAACTCACCCTCCTTCTCTTACCTAAGCTGCTAGAAAAGCTAAGGGAAGGGAGGAGTCTTGCTACTTCTTTCAAGAGCAAACAAGAAAACCAATTCACTAAGTGAGCTAGGGAGATTTTTAGGTAAGTTTAACAATATTTCTTTTTGAAGAAAAGTTTTGAAATTTGTAATATTTATATGGGATTTTGATCTTAGCACTTTGATTATTGGTCATGAATGTTGCTTCATCATGTTACATATTGATCATGCATGTGATGTATGTTTGAATACTTAGGCTGGTTTAGATAGTTCTGCATAGGTATGGCTATGGGGGGTAAAACTTTTAGCTTCTGTTTTTAAGATTCTGGGAAAAATATCGGTAAGAAATTAAAATAAATGGTTAACATGAAGGTTATAGATCTATGTCTCATGGAAATTTAGCCACTAGAATTATGCAATTTGGAGTTCATATGAGGTAGATATGATCCGATTAGTAGACAGAGGTCAGAAAATGTTTATTCAGGGAAGAGTATGTTATTAAAGCTTTAGTTTTTGAATTTCTAGGAATATTCTGTAGGGAATTAAAATAGCGCGCCAACATAACAATTATAGATATATGGCTCATGGATTTTTACCAACTGGAATAACTCAATTTGGAGTTCAAATTTGGGAGATATGGTCTAATTAGTCAGTAAAGGTTAGAACCTACACGAGAAGAAATAATACTAAATTTAAAGGAGTAATAACACCACAATATCTTACTATTTTGTTGATATGATTAACATAATAGTTTTAGATAATTGTCTTAGATTTTCATAGACACTAAGATCATCGTAATCAGAGTTAAAATGAGAGAGTTATGCTCTGATTTGTAAGCAAATGCTGTGTTAAAAGTTAGTAAAACCTATTTTCAATATTTTTTTCTACCCTAGATGAATTTTTTTTAAACTATAGGGTAATAGTAGAAATCAATTTGAGGAAAAATGCTCTATAAAATTTGTAAGAACATGTGTTGGAAATGATATAAGTAAAAATAAAATGACTAAATGCCTAGACATAAAGAAAATGAAAAGATGAAAATAATATTCAAGAAAGAAGAGGAATTTTATAAATGAAAATAATAAATGCCTAGTGTATGCCCTAGCTATTGCCATTGCATGAACTTACTACCATTTTAAGTGTGTAATTTTTAACATGGAATTTACCCTAGTACTCATATAAAATTTCCAAGAAGTTTTGAAAGTGCCGGTTTTATTTGAAAAATCTTAGTATGCTCCGTGGTTGCAGTATTTCCACATCAGAAAAGAATTATTCTAGTTACTGGAAAAAAAATTGTGATTTGTGAAAAGTGCATGTCTAAGGAAAGCTCTGGCAAGGAAAGACTTGGTACTTAAGCGTGTCCATTAGTGACCCACCTCTCTTTCCTGGGAACTTTCCTGGTGCACTGTTTACAGACTACAATTACTATCTAGTTATCGAGGTATTAGTGTGAAATTTTGACATGGACATATTTTATAAAGTAAAAATTAGAAAATGATTATATTCATGGCATAATTTCAGTTTACCAATGAATTTTGAGAATGATTATGTTTTGATAAATTATGGCATGAGAATATAATGAACATACTTGTTATTGGAATCATATTTTCGGCTATTAATATGAAAAGAAAAGAAATGAGCACGGTCACATGGCAATCCGTGTGGTGCACCAGTAGGGGATGCCCTACCAACGGTTATGATTATGTTCATGAGAAAAGAAAGAGAAAGTGTGCCATGTCGGACGGAGCGAGATAAGCCCGTACCAAAAAGTAGAGAATACTCACCCTGACCGGGGTAGCTGGAAGGAAGAATAAGTTGATAGCCATCATATGAAATTCGAAAAATAGTTATTCATGCCATACATGTCATAATTGTACAATTTTCATGTGCATGATAAAGTGCATTCATGTGACCTAAAGATATTTTCTGTAGTTTATACAGCTGAACATGACGTGATGAACTATATTGATGATGAATTATTGTTGAACATACTGGGATTTAATTCTCACTATATTTCCATATCATGTTTAGAAAATTAGCTATGCAGTTGTTTTCAATGAGATTTGTTATTGCCGTACGTATGATCGAGGTGCCCTATTTTGGGCAAATACCTATTATTGCGGACATATCAGTTGTTGAAGTGACTGAGATTCCGGCGGAGGTGCCGCCACCCGCACCAGTGGCCCCGGAAATAGTCTATGTGGATGATTAGGGCTTATATGTACATGTATGTCTTGTACAAATGTTTGTATTAATTATATGAGTGTAAACTTAGTATTGTATAATTAAATAAATGTTATTGTGAGTTAAGATGAGGTAATAACTTCATGATGTTAAATAAATAAAAAAATTATTACATAAATGGAGTTGTTACACGAAGAAGCCGGTGGCATAATTACAACAGCTATGTGAGTGGCTGGTAGATATTAGATAAATTGAAGGTGAAATTCAAAAATGACAGCATGCATATATATGTACAGTAGTTGTGATTGTCGCTCATATTAGGCATATAAAGAGAATAAGGTTAAGATATCACCATAAAGTTTCATTTTCCTTGTTGTCTTTGATAAAGCATTGATGTCTTGATTCTTGTAGGGAAGTTGTAGGTGATAGGCGTCATTGTAAAAAAAATAGTGAAGATACAAACCAGTTAATTGTTGAAAAGGGACAATCAATAATTTATATTATTTTTCTTAATGTTCTTACCAGTCGACTATCGATATTATTAAGTTGAATAGCTATTTTGAGAATTTTTAATTTGGATTGGTTTATTTTACAGTTGATTAATTACATCTATTTTGAAGCAACCAATTGTATTCTACCAGTTAACTACGTGCTCTTTGTTCTTCACGAACTTTTATAAGCTCAGAATTTTTTTTTTCATGTGCTATTTTTTCCACCGAATACCGATAGCTTTAAAGTAGATTTTGGCACATATATTCAAAACTTGCAACCACCGATTTTTTCCGAAATAGTAGTTAGGTTTTGTTTTTAGATTTTCAAGAATTACAGCCACCGATTTTAATTTTCTTTCAATGCTTTGACCAAACTTCTGACCTTCAATTTTGGCATTATGCTGTATTAAGTATTCCTCTTTTTCTGCTGCATCATCCTTGATTAATGGTTGGTATTAAATGCAAGGTTCTTTTCCTTATTACAAGGAGGGCTAATTTCTTTTCTTTAAAACTTAGTTATTATGGTCTTAAAATGGTTAGTAGGTTAAAGTAATGAAAATTTTGAAAGAAATAGACAGATGATGGCCTTATGGTACTTTGACGAATGTAATCAAGAGAATTAGTGGTGTTGAAATTCTTGAGGAATAAAATATGGGAACTACGATTTAAATTAATCTTTGAACTCTTAATTTGGAAATATGGAGAATATTTTGAGAACCATGTCCGAAAATAATGTTAGTGATTAAGATATTTGTGTTAAGGATTTATACCATGCTAAATTGAGTCTAGTATCTAGGACGTATCTAAGATGTGAATTATGTTGAGAAAGGAGCTTTTAGAAGAAGCCATAGATTTTGAATATTGATGGGATATACTAAGATTTGTAATAATTATACTAGTATAATGGCAAAAAGAAGATACAAGTGATATATTTTTCGTTGTTTGGTGAGTCAGCAAGTAAGAATTGAATATATTGCTTTAGAAGAGCTATTCAGGAAGCCTTAGGATCTTAGTTAGATTATAGTATAGCTGATAGTAAATTTAAATGTTGTGTTTATGCATTAGAAGTTATGCTTCAGGTATCTTTATATAATTTTGGTGAAAGTTGGGAGAAATTATTTGTCCTTAGTTGAACTTGCTCATATCAGTAGTTATCAGGCCAGTAAACAAATGGCACCATTTGAGGTTTTATATGAAACATCATAGGTTTTACTAATAGGTGGGTGAGTTGAGTAAAGTTAAGCTTTTGGAATCTAATTTGGAATAACATGCAATAGATAGAATATGACTAACCTAAATTGATGATACTTATTTGGAAAGCATGCTTCAAGCATATGTCTTCGAGTTTGGTAGGAGATCCCTTAGAAGAATTTGCCTATAATAAAGTGTTATTGAATGACTTAAAGTCTTATGTAAAAGGTGTTACAAACTTTCTGTTAAATGATTTAGTGGGGTCAGACTTACTGTAAGATGTCGTTGATTAAGTGAAATTGATTAGAAAAAGAATACAAGCAACTCAATACAAGTCAAAAGTCTATAAGGACTATGAATGTTGAGCACTAGAAATTATCATTTGGTGACCAAATATTCTTAAAGGACACGCCTATGAAAGAGGTAATGGGGTTTGGAAAGAAGGAAAAAGTTAAGCTCTAATGTATAGGCTCTTTTGAAATCTTGGACAAAGTATGCATAGTACATATCACCTAGCTTTGCCATCTGGATTGAGTGATGTTAGTACAGTCTTTCTTGCATCAATGTTAAGGAAGTATCTATCAGATTCTTCTTATATTATTTAATTCCAAGAAATTCAATTGGACGAGAATTTGGCTTAATTATGAAAAAAAAAATCCAATGTCTATTGTTGATCAACAAGTGAAGAACTTATGGACGAAGAAAATCCTTATGTTTAAAGTTATATGGTAAAATCACTCAAGTGAAGAGACCCCTTAGAAAGTAAAAGATGATATACAAAAAAGATATCCCCAATTGCTTGAGAAATGGAGTTAATAACAATAATTTATGCCTTGACTTCATTCTCTACTTGTGGTAGGATAGGTTGAAATTCGAGGACCGAATTTCTTAATGGGGAAGAATGTAATATCTCGTAATTTTTAAATAATAATTTTTTGCTATAAACAAATATATTTTTATTTTTAAATGATTATGTTTTACTAAAAGAAAATACGCTTTTAATTAAAATGATTTTTTTTGTTTTGCTTAAAATAATAATATTTGGCTTTAAATAAATTTGTTTTATTTTTATAAATTTTTTTTAATATACATGAAGATATTTTATATTGTGATTTGTTTTATTAAAAGTTTTATCAAGAAAAGTCATGATTTAAGAGTTCAACTAAAGTTTTGGAAGAATATATATTTTTAGAAATTTTGGGGGTACTTTAGTATGAAAAATAATATTACTATTTATATAAAAATAATAAAAATAAATTTTAACTATTCAATAATTTAATAATATTTAAAAAAAAGAAAGAAAAAGGGGGGAGATGAATCGTGAAGAGGAATCTGCGAAATTCGGTAATCGATTAAAAGTATGAATAGTATTTTTTTTCTATCCTTCATGTTTACTCTCTAGATCTGAAGTATCTATAAGTCACTGATCTCAAAACTAAGGGTACCACTGGATTCAAGATGGAGAGTACTACAATATTAGTTGAACAATTTTTCAAATCGACTGCAGAATCGCCACAAATCGAAAGTAGAAAATCTTAGAAAACGATAAACTCTGAAACTCATATTTAGAGACCTCTAATTGAAAATCTGATACTGTAGATGGATTCAAGAGATAGATAAATGTTAAGTATGAAATTTTTTAGTCATCTGACAACTTTTTGTGTGTCGTGAACAGTAAATCCAACCGGTATGAATAGTGATTTCAAGCGGTGAATAGTTATTCTGACCATGAATAGTCTACATCAGTTGACCAAGCTCCCGAAGGCAAAATTTTGTGATTATGGAGTCATTTTCTAGGTTTTGGACCCTCTAGACTTGTTTTGAGGTTTATTTGATCAAATTTGAGTTGAAAAAGTATATTTTGAGGCTGTCCAATGTGGAACATTACCTTGTGAGTAGATAATTCTTTCAATGACTTATTCTATGCTCTTTTAAAACTTTTATATGTCTCTGAACTAGATTAAATTATCTGAATTTTTTACAATCTAAAATATAGTTCAAGAAGAGTATGATTTTGAAAATGGATTTTTGAACTCATTGAATATGTGATTTTAAATGTATTTCTTATTATATGGAAATGAAATATATTGTGCATGTGGCATTGATATGCAAAGCTATAAGATTGCCTGGAAAACGGACATGTATATGTGATTACCCTAATTGGGAAGTTTCTAACAGAGGAATTGTACTGAGACTGAAAATTCTAAATTTATACTAAAACCTCTTTTTTAAATGATATGGCATATGTGAAAATATGATTTTTGTGGAGGAATACTTTTGGAAACACTATTTGTTAATAGCAGGTGTAACATCCTTAATTTCGTTTCTTTTATTGATAAAGGTACATAAAAAATTTAATTAAGGAAATAAAATTTATTAGACAATATTTTAGATATCTAAGGAAATATAATCCTTAGAAATTCTTCACCTTATGTATATGCATAGAAAATGTTTCTAACATTAAGAGAACAAATAAAGAAGGAAAATCTAATAGGAAAGAAATTAGAAATAACATACTAAAGAGATGCAAAATTCTTGGATAAGGAAGATAAATTTTTAGAAACAAGTAAAGGTCTTAAAATTTCAAAGAACATTGAATTAGGGTAATTTTTCCTAATTCAAGAACTATAGTTACTAAGTTTAAAATCTTTACCCATACATTGGGCTTTTACCTATGGACACTTCATATAGAATTTTTCCACTTCACATAAGTTTCTAGCAAGCCCATTGGATAACCTAAACAAGAAATTAAACATAGACTTGGACTAGGATATAGTAATTTCACCAATAGCCCAAAAATTATGAAAATGTGACCAAGCCCACCAAGAAAGGAAGAATTTTATCCAAAGCAAAGAAAATGGGTAGGACAAGCCCATAATGGGTAAGAATAAGCCCAAATCCAAGAGGAAAAATAAAATAAAATAAATTAGATGATGATATAATAATAAGAATAAAGATTAGGTTACATGGCATTAGGACAAAAATTTAGCAAGTGGTGTGATTCTACATTCATCATTTAGGCAAGTGGCATGATAATACAAGGCTTTAGGACAAAAACATCTATATCCTTCACTCATAATTTTAGCAAGTGGTATGATAATACATGGTATTAGGACAAAACATTCATAGCCCACACAAATAATATCAACCAAATAATGGAGATTGAAGGGCTAGAAATTTGCCACTTAAAAAGGCAACCTATCATAATTGATTAAGACAAAAGAAAAATTAAATGAATCCCTAAATCAAAGGGACCTTGTCCCTTATCTTAAGAACATATCATCATAATTTTCAAAATACAAATCTCCTTTTCCTATGCATATCTTGACTAAGGAAGAGGAAGACAAGAACATAAGTTGTTTGTTTTCCAAAAATTCAACAAAGTGTATCTTAATTGTGATAAGGTAGATCCATGATCATGAAAGGTGAATTATTTGGTGGTCTATATAAGAGAACCCACCCTTACAACACTTTAATTTCGTCCAAGTGAGAAAGAGAGAGAAATAGAAGCAAGGTAGAGTGAGGAAAGGAGAGAAGAGAGAAGAAGAAAGGAAGGAAGAAGAAGGAGAAGTTTAGAAAGCTAAAGGTAAGTTTAACAATATTTCTTTTTGAAGAAAACTTTTGAAACTTATAATATTTATATGAGATTTTGATCTTAGAACTTTTATGATTGGTCATGATGTTGCTATATCATGTTACATATTGATCTTGCATGTGATGTATGTTTGAATACTTAGGTTGGTGTAGATAGTTCTGCATGGTTATGGCTATGGGTGGCAGAATTTTAAGCTTCGGTAATTTAATTTCTGGAAATTATTGGTAGGGAATTAAAATAAATGGTTAACATAAGAATTAAAGATATGTATGTCATGGATTTTTAGCCACTGGAATCATTCAATTTGGAGTCCATATGAGGTAGTTATGGTCTGATTAGTAGTCAAAGGTCAGAAAATGAATCATCAGGGAAGAATATGTTAGGATAGCTTCGGTAATTTAATTTCTGGGAATTATTGGTAGGGAATTAAAATAAATGGTTAACATAAGAATTAAAGATATGTATGTCATGGATTTTTAGCCACTGGAATCATTCAATTTGGAGTCCATATGAGGTAGCTATGGTCTGATTAGTAGTCAAAGGTCAGAAAATGAATCATCAGGGAAGAATATGTTAGGATAGCTTCGGTAATTTAATTTCTGGGAATTATTGGTAGGGAATTAAAATAAATGGTTAACATAAGAATTAAAGATATGTATGTCATGGATTTTTAGCCACTGGAATCATTCAATTTGGAGTCCACATGTGGTAGATATGGTCCGATTAGTAAGCCAAGGTCAGAAAATGGTTCATCAGGGAATATTATGTTAGGACAGCTTCTGTATTTTAATTTCTGGGAATTATTTGTATGGAATTAAAATAAATGGTTAACATCAACCTTATATATCTATGTCTCATGGAAATATGCCCACTGGAATTATGCAATTTGGAGTTCATATGAGGTAGATATGATCCGATTAGTAAGCAGAGGTCAGAAAATGTTTATTCAGGGAAGAGTATGTTATTAATGTTTTAGTTTTTGAATTTTTGGGAATATTCTATAGAGAATTAAAATAGCGCGCCAACATAACAATTATAGATATATGGCTCATGGAATTTTACCAATTGGAATAAATCAATTTGGAGTTCAAATTTGAGAGATATTGTCTAATTAGTTAGTAAAGGTCAGAACCTAAACGAGAAGAAATAATACTAAATTTAAAGGAGTAATAACACCACAATATCATACTATTTTGTTGATATGATTAATATAATAGTTTTAGATAATTGTCTTAGCTTTTCATAGACACTAATATCATCTTAATCGGAGTTAAAATGAGAGAGTTATGCTCTGATTTGTAAGCAAAGGCTGTGTTAAAAATTAGTAAACCTATTTTCAATATTTTTCTACCCTAGATGAATTTTTAAGGTAATAATAGAAATCAATTTGAGGAAAAATGCTCTATAAAATTTGTAAGAACATGTGTTGGAAATGATATAAGTAGAAATAAAATGACTAAATGCCTAGACATAAAGAAAATGAAAAGAATTATTCTAGTTACTGGAAAAAAATTGTGATTTGTGAAAAGTGCATGTCTAAGGAAAGCTCTGGCAAGGAAAGACTTGGTACTTAAGCGTGTCCATTAGTGACCCACCTCTCTTTTCTGGGAACTTTCCTGGTGCGCTGTTTACAGACTACAATTACTATCCAGTTATCGAGGTATTAGTGTGAAATTTTGACATGGAAATATTTTATAAAGTGAAAATTAGAAAATGATTATATTCATGGCATAATTTCAGTTTACCAATGAATTTTGAGAATGATTATGTTTTGATACATTATGGCATGAGAATATAATGAACATACTCGTTATTGGAATCATATTTTCAGCTATTAATATGAAAAGAAAAGAAATGAGCACGGTCACATGGCAATCCGTGTGGTGCACCAGTAGGGGACGCCCTACCAACGGTTATGATCATGTTAATAAGAAAAGAAAGAGAAAGTGTGCCATGTCGGACGGAGCGAGATAAGCCCGTACCGAAAAGTAGAGAATACTCACCCTGACCGGGGTAGCTTGAAGTAAGAATAAGTGGATAGCCATCATATGAAACTCGAAAAATAGTTATTCATACCATACATGTCATAACTGTATAATTTTCATATGCATGATAAAGTGCATTCATGTGACTTAAAGATATTTTCTGTAGTTTATACAGCTGAACATGACATGATGAACTATATTGATGGTAAATTATGATTTATTGTTGAACTTACTGGGATTTAATTCTCACTATATTTCCATATCATGTTCAGAATAATAAATATGCAGATATTCTCTATGACACTTATTATCTCTGTACGTTGGATCGAGGTGCCCTACCTTGAGCAACTTCCAGTTATTTCAGATATAACTGTCGCAGATGTAACTGAGATTCCGGTGGACGTGCCACCCGAACCAGTGTCCCCGGAAGTAGTCGATATAGATGATTAGAACTAATATGTATTTTTGTACAAATGTTTGTAAAATAATGGTGTGTAGTTTGTAAAATAATATTGTGTATGAAAACTCAGTATTGTATAAATTAAATAAATGTTATATTGAGTTAAGTTGTAACGAGGTAATAATTTCATCGTATTTTTTTTTTTTAAAAAAAATTTACATAAATGGAGTTGTTACAGCAGGCGCTGTTAGCCTAGGTGCACCTTGATACCTCAACTAGCAGGGGTGGTGCTAGCCTTGTGTGATGACTAATACACGAGATATGATATGTGAAGGAGAGCGGGATGCCTCCTATCTGGGCGAGATGTTGACTATATGATATGTGATTTGCCCTCCCTTGCTGTGTGCTTGGAAAATTGCCCATATTAGAGTCTCTTTGCGTGTCCTCTTGAATAATGGTAGGTCAAAACTTAGTTGGGATGTTAAGTATAGGCAAATTCTACACCACCAAAGTACGAAAGGGCTTGAACTTTGATATGGTGGTTCTGATATGAGATCTTCCTAATGTTTTATGAGAAATATTTTAATGCATAAAAATATTTGAATAATGATCATACCGTATTGCATATGATTTTGGATATTTGAATGTGATTTGAACTGAAAATATTTGAAATGCAGGTCCCATATAGATGTACTTTTGAACTGTAATTTTCTATGTGGTAAATTTTAAAATATGAGTATATCCATATGTTAATCTAAGAGGTCATAGGAGGTATTATCTGCTCATTGAGTTGTCAAACTCACTACATTATATTTTCACATTTTTTAGATAAGAATACAAAGTTTTGGTCATTTCTCTTCCGATAGGTGATCAGCTAGGTGACATATTCTCTGGTGAGCCTATTTGATTTATAGGGCTAAGAGATTTTTGGTTATATTGTACTTGTACTTTAGAGTATGCTCTGAACGCTACAGGTAAGATCCTTACTTCTGTTGTACTTTGATGTTTATAGACTTGATCTGTATATTGTGTATACATGGGAATACTTATATGTAAAGGACTGTGTTATACATTTTACGGAAAATATATGTTCGCAAATTATGTGTTTCATGTACCTTAAATTGAGGGCGTGACACCTATCACTTACAACTTCCTTACAAGAATTAAGACATTAATGCTTCATCAATGACTACAAAAAAGAAAGAAAATTTCTGGTGACACCTTAATCTTATTATCTTATGTGCTTAATATGAGCCACAATCACAACTATTATACATATGTATGTGTGCCGTCATTTTTGAACTTTTTTCAACCTCAATTTTTCTGAAATCCACTGGTCACTCATGTAGTTGTTCTAATTATGCCCGGCCTATTCGCATAGCTATTATAAGTATGCCTTTCTCTGAGTTCTATAAATACACGTATTAATATATTTACCTTCATACTCAAAGTTATGGTGAGTACAGTTATGGAGGAAACCGCAGTCTGTCAATTTCGAAATATTTGTATTTTTTGTGGTTTTAGTCTTAGAAAACAAAATGGAGAATATGTGAAAGCAGCACAAAATTTAGGTATGGTGCTGGCCAGGAGAAAAATTCATTTAGTCTATGGTAGAGGTGGCCTTGGATTAATGGGGTGTGTGTCTATAACTGTACATGTAGGAGGATGTCAAGTTCTAGGTATTATTTCTACAGCTCTAGCTACATTAAACATCATAGGGAAGACAATTGAGGAAGAATTTAGGGTAGCTTCCATGCATAAACGCATGGCTAGAATGATGAGCAATGCTGATGCCTACATTCCCTTACTAGGGGGCTTTGGTACTTTAGAAGAGATTTTTCAAATAGTCTCTTGGGCACAACTAAATATCCATCACAAACCAATAGGTTTGTTAAATGTTAACCATTTCTTTAATGGCCTTTTGTCTTTTCTTGATCAAGCTGTGGTACAAAGGTTTATCTCACACTTAGCACGACGAATTCTCATCTCGGCTTCCAATGTTGATGAGTTAATTGATGCATTGCGAGCATTTGTTCATGTACCTGATTCAACTATGTCTTAAATAGATTGGATGACAAACTATAGCAAAAAGCGCAAATTAGATTTCGATCTTCATCTGTAACTGTAGGAAGACGTGGATATTGATGTACCACTTCTACTTAGGGTCAACTTGGATACCATCTTTACCAACCACATGCCCTAAGAAAGTAACACTACTAAGCTAAAATTTGTATTTTGAAAACTTAGCATAAAGCTTATACTCCCTTAGAATTTGTAAAAGTATCCTCAAATGTTGGTTATAATACTTTGAACTCTTACAATGTACTAGTATATTGTCAATAAATATAATAAAAAATTGATCCATGAATAGCTTAAGTACGCTATTCATCAAGTCCATGAATGCAGCTGAGGCATTTGTCAAACCAAATGACATCACCAAGAACTCATAATGCCCATACCGAGTCTTGAAAGTAGTCTTTGGAATATCCTCTTTCTTTATCCTTAATTAATGATATCCATATCTCAAATCAATTTTGAAAAACATTGAGCACCCTGTAGCTGGTCAAATAGATCATTTATGTATTAATGAGTATTTATTACTCACTGTCACTTTATTCAATTATCTGTAATCTATGCATAACTGCAGTGAACCATCTTTCTTTTTAACAAATAAAATTAGATGACCTTAAGGAGAGTACTATGGCGTATAAATCTCTTGTCTAAAAAGTTTTGTAATTAATTTTTTTTAGTTCCTTAAGTTCAGTCGATATCATTCTAAATAGGGATATAAATACTAGTTGGGTTCCACGAAGTAAATCAATACCAAATTCTATTTTTCTTTTCGGGGGTAATCCTAACAATTTCTCAAGGAATACATTAGAAAATTCTCTAACCACTAGAACTTATTTTGTCACGCCCTCAATTTAAAGGAACGCAATTATCACGAGCAACAGATAACTTTAATCTTATTCCATTGCATATTTGCTTCAAATATATCACATATAAGGATTAATAACATACGTTTACAAGTTCTCCAATATAACCATATATACAAGCCAAGTCTGTATACACATATTACAGCAGAAGTAAAGATCTTGTATGTAGCTTTAAGAGCATATTTTAGAATATAAGTACAAAATAATTTAAACATTGTGAGCCTCGGAAGCAACGTAGGCTCATCAAGAAATTATGACACCTAGTGTAATATCCCAAAATTTTTATTTTTAATGAATATGTTATTATAAACAAGTATGACTTTTTTTTACATGACTATGCATGTTTTGGTAAAAGTAAATATATTTTTGTTTAAAATAATTGTTGTTTTGCTTAAAATAATTATATTGGCCTTTAATAAAATTTTGTTGTATTTTTAGAAATATTCCTTATTTTATTATGTATAAAGATATTTATTAAGAAAATCCATGATTTAAGAGTTCAATTAGAGTTTTACAAGAATATAATTTTTTAAAAAATTTTGGGATGTTTTAGGATGAAAAACGGTATTTATATGAATATATATATAATAAAATAAAAATAATATTAAATATTTAATTATTAAATAATAATAATATTTATAAATAAAAGAAAAAGAGGTAGGGGAGACAGAACGGAGACGCAGAGAGAGAGTGCATATTTTGATGAATAGTGAATAGTGATGAATAGTAACTTTCAATTTTCTCTCTAGATCTGGAGTGCCTATTGGTTTCCGATCTCAAAACTGAGGGTACCACTGGATTCAGGACGGAGAATACTATGATTTTGACCGATCAATTTTTCAAATCAGTCATTGAATCGGAGTAGATCTGAAATAGAAAATCTCAGAAAAAGGTAAGTTTTGAAAATTTTACTTAAAGACCTCAAATTGGAAATCTGATATCGTAGATAGATTCAATAGCTAGATAAACCTTAGGATATGAAATTTTTCAGCTATCTGACAACTTTTTGTTCTTGGTAAATATTATTTTTTGGTCATGAATAATGACAAGTTCTCGGAGTCATTTCCTTGATTTTTGGACCCTTCGAACACATTTTTGAAGTCTGTTTAGTCAAATTTGGATTGAAAAAGTACAATTTAGGGCTGTCCAATCTGGAGCCCTTACCCTGTGAGTAGATTATTCTTCCTATGGTTTGCCCTATAGTCTTCTTGATCTTTAAGCATGTATATGATTATGTTTATGAGATATTGACACTGTTATATGTTTCTGAAATGAATTAAAATTATTTGAATTGCTTACAATTTAGAATATAGTTCAAGCAGAGTATAGTTTTGAAATAATATGATGAATGGCCAATACAATATTGATAGTGGGTTATGATGTGATCAAGGTTGTTAACTCCAAGATAACGGTTTGTAACAAAGTGATGGTTTTAGAAATAGATGTAAATCTATTTTTGGATGGATAAGTTGGAACCTATGTATATAAATAGATTTGGCAAGCAGTGGGGTGGATTGAATTTGAGAGCAAGGAATTTATGAAGATAATGTTTTCAATGATAGACTTTGTTGATATAAAAGATTCAAAGACAGTTTGGTTTTCAATAATATTTTGTACAAGCATTATGAGAAAGGAAGGTTTGCCCATGAAAATTTAAAAGTTGAGGTATGTAAAATGGATAATTCATGTGAAGAGCTCTTTGATAGACATAAGCTTTTCATGATTAATTGTTAAGACATTGTATAAGCATGTTAAAGAATAAAGTCAAAATGGGTTGACCTTGTTTGAGTGTATTGAAGTGCGTTCTAACTGATACAGTATGAAGATGTCATCAATAGTAAAAAGTTAGTAAAACAGTTGCAAGTAGTGAACAATTAGTAGAAGCATGTACCCAGTCATTTAATTTCAGCTTTAGCAGTCCATAAGTTATTACAAAAATGGTGCTAAGGATATTTGACAATTGTGAGATATGTTGACATAAAGTATACCAATATAGATCAAGTTCTAGTGGTTAGAGAATTTTTTGATGTATTTTCTGAGGAATAGTCAGGATTATCCTAAAACATAAAATAGAATTTGGTATTGATTTACTTCTTGGAACCCAACCAGTGTTTATACTCCATATAGAATGGCACCGACTGAACTCAAAGAATTGAAGGATCAATTGTAAGACTTGTTAGACAAGATATTTATATGCCGTAGTATTCTCCTTGAGGTGCTCTAGACCTATTTGTGAAAAGAAAGATGAATAACTGCGGTTATGTATAAATTACATATAGTTCAATAAGGTGACAGTGGGTAATAAATACACATTACCTCGTATAAAAGATTTATTTGACCAGCTACAGGGTCCTCAATATTTTTTTTTTTCAAAAAATTGAGTTGAGATATGAGTATTATTAATTAAGGATAAGGGAAGAGAATATTCGAAAAAAAAATTCTTTTAGGACTCGTTATGGGCATTATTAGTTTTTGGTGATGTCATTTAGATTGAAAAATGCTCCAGTTGCATTTATGGACTTGATGAATAGAGTATTTAAAACTTTCTTGTATTAATTTGTTATTGTAATCATATATGATATCCTGGTATATTTAAAGAGTTCGAAGGAGCATGAACAACATTTAAGGATAGCTTTATAAATCCTAAGAGAACATCAGTTGTATGCTAAATTTTCAAAATGTGAATGTTGCCTTAATAGTGTTATTTTTCTAGGGCATATGGTTACCAAGGATGGTATTTAAGTTGATTCTAACATGGTAAAAGTGGTGCAGCAATGGCCACGCCCTATCACAATTACAAAAATTCATAATTTTATTGGTTTATCAGGTTATTATTGTAGATTCCTTAAATATTTTTCAAAAATTGCTGTAAGGAAAATAATAAATTTGACTAGTAAGATGAATGTGAACGAAATTTCTAAAAACTAAAGGAATGTTTGACTATGGCGCTAGTACTGTCTATTTCTTTAAGTACTGAAGGATACACAGTGTTTATGATGCATTGAATTAAGGTGTGTGTTGATGCAATATAGTCGAATCATTATATATGCATCTAGACAGCTTAAGCCACATGAGCAAAATTATTTGATTTATGATTTGGAAATAACAACAGTGGTTTTGCTCTCAAAGTTTGGAGGCATTATCTGTATAGTGATACATGTGAAATTCATACAGTTTCAATCATTTTTAGTTGAGCAGGTGAAAAAGGCAAAGGAAGAGGGTGCTTATTTAGGCAAGAAAAATAAAGAGGTGAAGAATGACAGTGATGTTGAATTTACTGTAAACTCTGAAGGAATTCTGAGATTGTGCAAGCGATAGTGTGCACCTAATAAAGAAGAACTTAAGGAAGAGATTTAGAGGAAGACCATAGATCTATATATACTATTCATCCTTAGATAAATAAAATGTATAAAGATCTAAAAGTATGAAGAAAGATATAGTTGATTATGTCTCTCGATGTTTAACTTGCCGGCAGATAAAAGCAGAACATCAAAGGCCTACAGGGTTACATCAACAAATAGAAATACTTGAATAGAAATGAGAGAGAATAAATATGGATTTTGTTACAGGGCTACCGCATACACACAAAAAAAAGGTTTGACTTAAGTGATCATTAATAGGTTGACTAAATCAACATAGTGAAAAACACATATAACGTAGCTCAGTATGCAAATTTCTATTTAAATAAGATAGTAAGACTTCATGAGGTATTGATATCGATTATATCTGATCAAAGACTACAGTCACAACTTGTGTTTTTTAGAGTCTTCCAGGAAGCTTTGGGCACGAAGCTAAATCTCAGTACTGCTTTCCATTCTCAAACAGATGGACAGTCTGAGCAAACCATTCAATATTGGAAGACATGCTTCAGGCATGTGTGCTTGATTGTCAAGGTAGCTGGTAGCTGGAAGAGTTATAATTTATCTCTAAATTTATAAATTGTATAATATGGTTATGTAATGTAAATTTATGACTATTTTCGTATGTCGAGATTGTAACTTGGGTGATGTTTGAGATTTGGATAGTATGTCACTAAAATATATGAATGTGTGAGAAGTGAATAGAGATGAGTAGGTAGTAGACATGTTAGGAATGGTGAAAGTAAGATATATTAGGATTGCTTAAGGATTGGCTAGTGATGGGAAAGTGTCATAAGAGGAAGATTTGAGCATATGGTGTTTATTTTAGGATAGGTAAGACAAAATTAGAAAATTTGCAATTTCAATTTGTTGGAAGTGATTAATGGAGAAAATCTTAGAGGAAGTTGGATGTTAAATTAGTCATAATTTAAAATAGTGAGTTTGGATACCGAACTGTATAAAAAATTTTAGGTGAAAGAAATATATGGATGATGGCCTTATGGTGCTTTGAGGAATATAATAAAGTGAATTAGTGGTATTGAAGTTCTTGAGGAGTAAAATATGGGAAGTAGGATTCAAATTAATCTTTGGGCTCTTAATTTAGAAATATGGAGAATATTTTGAGAACCATGTTTGAAAATAGTGCAAAGTGACCAAGATATTTGTGTTAAGAGTTTATACCATGTTAAGTTGAGTATAGTATCTAGGATGTGAATTATGTTAAGATTGAAAATTCATGTGTGACTAATTATTGAGAAACGTCTTCTTAGAACGAACGGGCTAGTTAAGTGGAATTGATAGGAACTAGAATGAGGTGCTTTTAGATATGATAGAAGAAAGGCTTGAAATTTTTGATAATGAATTTATTGGTGTTAATAAGAGGGTATAGAGTTACTGTGACGAGGTAAGTTGGAATTGTTAGAGATGTATCAATGGTGACTAAATGTTATAAAAGGTTTGGTGAATTTATTATTACATATGTTTAACATATTGATTAATGGATTTTAGGATAAAAATAGATGATAGATTAAGATGATGGTATTCATGGGAGGATGTTGACATGTGAGAATCAAAGATGACTTGATAGAAGTCTGGAATAAGAAAAGTTGGTTACCCTATATAGGTGTGTACATATTCTTTTATGTGTATGGTTCCTAATTATATCGACTTATGGATATAAATATGCGAATTTGAGGTCAACTGATGGGTACTATTTATGGTCAGAAATACTATTCACCACTAGATTCACTATTTATACCGGTCAAATTTACTGTTCATGACGAACAAAAAGTTGTCAAATGGCCAAATAATTTCATATCATAAGGTTTATTTATCTCCTAAATCTATCTACATTGTCAGATTTGCACTTTGAGGTCTCTAAATAGAAGTTTTAGAACTTACCTTTTTCTAAGATTTCTAGTTCTGATCTGCGGTAATTCTATAGCTGATTTGAAAAATTATTCGGCTAATATTGTAGTATTCTTCGTCTTGAATCCAGTGGTACCCTTAGTTTTGAGATCAGAGGCTCAAAGGTACACCAGATTTAGAGAAAAAGAAAATGAGAAAAAATACTATTCACTCTCACAATTCATTCTCCAGGTTACAAAAATCTTCCGTCTTCTTTCTTTTAAAAAAATAATAATAATGGAGGAACAATTGGCAATTTGCTAATTGTTGGAGGATGTCCTTGCAAATTTTGTTGTTTAAATTTTGTCCCCACAACTTTTAGGAAATTATACTTTAACCCTTAAACTTTTAAGAAATTATATTTTGGCCCCAAAACATAAGTCCTCATATTACCTTCATAATTCCTCAAAAAATATAATAAATAAACATATTTCCAATGATACTTATCTCCATTTATCATAATCATTGCTTACATTCATTATTTTTCTTTAATTCAGGGTTTTCATTTATTTAGGGTTTTTTTCTTTATTTTAAGGCTATTACATATTTACAATGGTATATTTTATATCAACATCTCTCACCATTGCTAAATATCATTGGAATCTTCTTGTAATAACTTATGGGCTGCTAAAGCAGAGATTAGATTACTAGGTACTTCACTACATTCTTCTTGTATCAAGAAATGAGATTTTCTAAGAATATTAAATTTAATCACCTTAAGATGACATTCCAAAATGGTATGTCATGATGTCAACCAATCCAATCCTAATATAACATCAAAGTCTACCATATCTAAACAACTGGGTAAAACGGATATCACGTTCAGAAACAATCATATTAGGCATATGTTTCAATTCTTTAAATTCTCTGGCACGCCTATCCCTTTCACTTTTAGGCAGTATTTGACCCATAGACACTTCTTAAAATACCACAATATTCAATCAAATTTATACTAGGAAATTTATCAAATTTGGAATAGAAAGAAAATTGAAACCTTATAAAATCCCTCGGGAGCACTTGAAGTATAAATATGTTTGACTCATATCCAAACTAAAGGTCCTACTAATGAATCCTTTGCTCTGATAGCCACAAGAAAACCTAATACTTTGATACCAACTTATCACACCTCTAATTTAAGGTTACGTGAAATACTTACTTTACAAACATATAGGTATTCCTATGTATACACAATATACAAATCAAATCTATAAATATCAAAGTAATAGCAGAAGCAGGGATCCTGCTTGTAGCGTTCAGAGCATACTCTAGAGTACAAGTACAATATAATAAAAAATCTATGAGCCCTGAAAACAAAATAGGCTCACCAGAGAATATGTCGCCTAACGGATCACATATCTGAAGGGAAAAGACTAAATTTTGTATTCTTATCTGAAAAATGTAGAAATATCGTGTAGTGAGTTTGACAACTCAGTGAGCAAATAATGTCTTCTATGACCTCTTAAGTCAACATATGGATGTACTCATATTTTTAAATTTATCACATAGAAAATTATAGTTCGAAAGTACATCCTTATGGGACCCACATTTCAAATATTTTTAATTCAAATCACATTCAGATATCCAAAATCATATGCAATACGGTATGATCATTAATCAAATATTGTTATGTATCAAAATATTTCACATGAAATATTAGGAGGATCCTATATCAGAACCATAAAATAATCCCAAGCACACAGCAAACGATGGTGTTATGTTTAGCTGTATAAGTTACAAAAAAATATCAAATTTTTTAGATAAAATCATAATTTTTGTTGATGCATAATTAATATACTACATATGCGCTGAAAATCCATTCCTTTTACATAATGCTCAAGCATGTCACAGTTCTCAATATACTCAATTCACTCATTTGCTATACGCATAGTGATTGATCGACTACAGTTACAGTAAGTAATTAGGGAATGTGAGTTCATCACCTTTATGCCTTCTCGCATTATCACTAACTACAATGTCAATAAGTAATAAGGGAATTTGAGTCTATCACCCTTCTGCCTCCTTACATTACCACTGACTACAGTCACAATAGGTAATCAAGGAATGTGAGTTTATCACCATTTTATCTCCTCACATTACTACTGTCACACCGGTTGGAGTGGCCTCTCCTTGGCTCACTCAGGTTAATAAGGCGTCTTCTACTTAGTACCGTCTCAAACCATACAACCTGTCGATATTCATCAATACACACACACAGACACAGAGAGAGAGAGAAAGAGAGAGAGAGAGAGAGAGATATATATATATATATATATATATATATATATATATATATATATATATATATATATATATCCATCAAATGCAATGCATAATTATCAAGCAATTTATGTTTGCCATTCAATCATATTCGACAACTTTATAACTTTACAGATCAATGCCTTAAGCACATAATATTCACTTTACCAAATGATGACAAATACATTTAGAACCACATATTCATTGAGTTTCAAAATCCATTTCTAAAACTTTACTTTTCTTGAACTATATGCCAGTTAGTAAGCAAAGCAAATATTTTAACACATTTCAAAAAACTTATGATGGCATAAATAATTTGTAAACATAACCAATTATACATTTAAAGTTCAAGAAGAGCATAAGGTAAGTCATAGAAAGAATTATTTACTCACAAGATAAGAGTCCAAGTTGGACAACCTCAAAATACATTTTTTCAATCTAAATTTGACCAAATAGACTTTAAAAACGAGTCTAGAGGGTCCAAAAACTTAAAAAATAACTCTGAAAGTTTGGTTAGCGCTAGTCAATCCATAGTCACTATTTATGGTCGGAATTACTGTTCACATATTTCGAAATCACTATTCATGCTGGTCGAAATCACTATTCACGTCGATTAGAATTATTTTTTCTAAAATTTTCTAGTTCCGATTTGCAATGATTATTCAGTCGATTTGAAAAATTGTTCAACCAATATTGTAGTATTCTCCGTCCTAAATTCAGTGGCACCTTTAGTTTTGAGATTGGATGTTTGAAAGTACTCCAAATCTAGAGAGTGAATAGTAATATCCCGATAAACCTAAGGAAGATTTTTTAAAAATAATAGAAGGACCAAATAGCAATTTGCTAATTATTGGAGGAAGTCCTTTAAATTTTATTATTTACATTTTGATCCCTATACTTTTAGAAAATTATACTTTGACTCCAAAAATATTAATAAGTTTTTATTTTAATCCTTAAAACATTTCAATTACATCTCTACTCTTTTATTTCTTTTATTAATTCATACATAAATGAGAATTATTAAATTTTAGAGTTGTTACAGCAAACTTAACCATTAACCTTTCTTTTTTATTTTTAATTGTTTAATGAAATAGTCTAATTTATATTTAAATAAATTTTTTTTTTAAATATTTAAGTGTAAGCAACAAATTCAAGAAGATATTAAAGGGTTAATCTTTCAAATTATTGTATTGAAAGCTAAAAACTATAATCATTCTAAAGGTTGAAAGATATTAATCTCATAATAATAAATATCAAAGAAGATTAATCTGATAATGATATTTGTGATATACTCTTAATTTCTTTTTAACAAAAAAATAATATCTCCGCATAGTAATACTTAATTGTTGTGTCACCACTTTTTCGAAAATTGCACGTGAATTTTGCTTTTCAAATTTTCTTTTGAATGATGTAAAATAAAAACTCTTTTTTTTGTATTTATTTATTATAAATTGAAGTTTCAGTAATTTTTAAAAATATTAAAGTGGCCCTATTAAAAAAGTTTAAAGGTTGGTATGATATTTGTTGGTACTACATTATAAGAAGTATTCCATCCCTTCTGGTCCCTCTACTTCGCTAATCCGTTACTTTAGTCATTCTCAAAATTTGAATATAAATTTAGTCTCTTAAATTTTATTAAATACAACAAAATAGTCCCTCCTCTACTCTGCTGACGTTAACTAACACATCACCATACCTATTATATGTAAATAATTCAGCGGGTAAAAAAAAAAAAAACTTACGTTGATGCCACATCAATATATTAGCATGCCACTTAACTATTAACTTTCAACTTAGCCCTAATTCATATTACAAAAAAAAAAAATGAATTACTCCTAAAATCTTAAATTTATAACCCTAAACCCCTTAAAAACCTTAAACAATAAATTCAAAACTGTAAATACTAACAAAATATTAAACCTTAAACCTTATAATACTAAATCTTAATTCCTAAATCATTAACCCCTTAAACTCTAAATCTTAAATTAAAAAAAATCCCAAAATCCCAAATTACAAACCCTAAAACCCTTAACCCCCAACCCCAAAATCTTAAATCTTAAAAATCAAAAACTTAAATCCTTAAATTATAAATCCCAAATCTCAAAACTCTAAGTCCCAAGTATTAAATCCCTAAATCTAAAACTCCAAATTCGAAACCCCAAACTCCAACCCTAAACTCTGAACACCAAATAAAAAATTCCAAACCCCAAAACTTCAAGACTAAAAAACTCAAACTCCCAAACTCTAAACCCCAAAATTCAAACTCCCAAACTCTAAATACTAATTCCATAACATTAAATTCAAAATCATAAACCTTAAAAAAATAAAAAGGCGCAATAAATCCTATTTTGTTAATAGTGTCCATTATATAATGCTTTTTTTCTTCTCAATTTAAATTAAAAAGACCAATTGGAATTGTAACTAGGTTTGTCTGGTGTTTGTGAGAACCTTTTAATCATTACACTACTTGATTTAATGAGTAATTGATAGTTTATGCGTAGTTTTCTTATACTTTGTGTTTGTGCATGTGTGTGCGCACGCGCATTTGTCATGCCCATTCCTTATTCTAATTTAATTAGATGTAAATGAACCATAACTATGTAGTCCTATTCTTAATAGATTGATCCCAAAATAACATATCCAAATTATAAGAAAGCCCATAGAGGCCACTATTGAAGAATTTACACATTTGAATTTTTATATTTTTCTACTATGTAAACAAACTGCAAATATGGTTCAAGTAACAAACACCCAAGTTTCCTTTGGATGCCAATTCCAATATGATCCTCACACTTCATTAGCCCATAATACTCCCAAAATAATACCTATGGTAAAAAATATAAGACCTTGACTAATATATACGGTAACGCTAACAGTCCAATTGTTGAATAGAGGCCACTATTGAAGAATTTACACTTTCCAATTTTTATTTTATTTTTTCTACTATGTAAATAAATTACGAATATGGCTCAAGTAATAAACACCCAAGTTTCCTTTGGATACTAGTTCCAATATGATTCCTAGGTTTCATTATCCCATACTACTTCCGAAAGAATACCTACGGTTAAAAATATAAAACCTAGACTAATATATACAATAGCTCTAATGATCTAATTGTTGAATAAATTCAGACATGTAATAATTTGTATAAGAAAGAAAAGAAGTGTGTTATAAAGAATTGTTTCTTTTTTCATGTATTTGATCTTAACAAAAGAAAATGACTCATTAAAAAAATTTGGAGTTTGGGTTTTGGAGTTTTGGGATTTAGAGTTTAGGGTTTTGAGGTTTTGTGGTTTTGAATTTTAAAGTTTGGAGTTTTGGAGTTTGTGATTTAAGGTTTTGAGATTTGGAGTTTTGAAATTTTGAGGTTTGAAATTTTGGTGTTTAAAGTTTAGTGTTTTGAGATTTGGTGCTTGGGGATTTATAATTTAAGGTTTAGAGTTTAGAGTTTTGTGTTTTGGATTTAATATTCAGGGTTTAAAATTTAGAGTTTAAAGTTTATTGTTTATAATTTGTTAAGGGTTTATTGTTTAGGGTTTAGGAGTAATTTTTTTTTTCATCTGAATTAGGGTTGAGTTGGATGGTAAGGGATGAGTGTCATGCTGATGTGTCAAGGAGGCATCTATGTGGATTCTTTTTATTTTATTTTTTATTTCACATGCTTGTATGGATATTTGAATACAATAGACATAGTGATATGGTAGTTAATTGTTATGTCAACAAAAGTTAACGGCCAGCTTAATAGAGGAAACATTTTGACACAATTGATAAATTTTGAAGGAGCAAATTTATATTGAAAATTTTCGAGAGACTAAATCAATGTATTCCACAAAATAAGGGTATTAAAAAATGCAATTAAGCCTTATTCAAAATATTTACAAAAAGATAAGGACCAAACATACAATAGGTGCCATGACATGTGGTAGGATGGTCTCTATCTAGCACTGCCAAAATAGCAGTGCTTGAATAGCACCATAGAAGAATATACTTTAATTTATCTTTTAATCAAAGTTTTTGATATCGGACTAGTCATTAATCTAATGAAGATATTGTATCATCAGGTTACTAGTTTAGTTATTTGTTCAATAATTAAATTAGTTAATTTTTTTTTTTAAAAAATATAAGAATATTTTTTATATATTATAAATTAAAATAAAATGTATGACTAAATTTTAATACATACACATATAAATATACATACATACATACATGCATACATATATACATATACATATATATATATATATATATATATATATATATATATATATATATATATATATATATATATATATATATATATATTCATATAAATTTATACATATGTATATATACATATACACATATACATAAACATATATACACACACACACACACACACACATGTATATTGTTGGTGTTTTATGTAAAACTTGCAAGCGTGTGCATTTATTAGAGTATAAATTTAGTGGTATGCGAAGTCGATCTAACAAGGATTGTCAATTGAGAGAAAATCTAATTCAGATCTAAAATAAATATTTCTAACCTAATTGCCAAGATTTTCTTTTGTTAGAAGAATTTTAAACAAAGTATGCAAGAAATAAAATACTGAAATTAAATAGGAATGTATTCAAAATAAAGAAACATGCTAAGATTAGGAGATCCACTCTTGGTATATAAAATAAAAATAAATTTTAAATCTTTTATTACTCAAATGGAATTCTTACATAAATGAGATTCTATTCAGAAGATATGTTACTTTAAACACGCTTTGGTTTACATATGAAGTGTATTTGCCTTCTTTTTATTATGTTACTAATAATAAAACAACTCTTGTAAAAAAGATTCAAGTATACACTGTGCCAATCATTATATTGTCTACGATAAATCAAAAATAAATCAAGCATTTATTGTGTTAAAAATTGTGTATAATGTATCAAGATTCGTAATTTACAAAATTAAAAATGAAAAGATGTAAAAAGTAGAAAAATATAACAACAAATAGGTGACAAAGTCAATAATAATAATATAAAGTTGGAAAAAAAACCAACCATTAAAAAAATTAACAAGAAAATAACAATAAAGGGGCGACAAAGTCATCATCTAAGAAATTCACTACAAGAAATTTGACTTTTGGTGGCGACTTTTTTCACCACTAAAAGTCAAAAAGTAGCCACTAATACCTTTTAGTGGTGACAATTTGCCACCAAAACGTCGCCACCAATCCAACCGTCACTAAAGGGTTTCTGTGGCGACAAAAACGAGTCGCCACCAAAAATTATATCTTCAGTGGCGACTTTTTCATGTCGCCACCGAAAACCATTTTGTAGCGACATTTTCAAGTCGCCGCTGAAAGGTGGATTTTAGTTTTAATATTTGTCGTCACGAAAAATGATTTTTTAATAGCAACAGAAATTGTGGTCGCCAGTAAAGCCATTTTTTTTTAAAATTTGTACAATTTTAAAATTGACAGTATAAAATTATATTTAAATTTTTATTTTATATTTGCATTATATTTTATCATAAAAATATGATAATATGTAACAAAATCAAAAGAAAAGTAAAAATTAATAAAATATTTTTCTTTAACATTTATGTACAGATAAAAAAGATCCTTTTATACAAAATAAAGTGAATATAGATACACCCTGAATTACATAAAGAGCACAAAACAAAAAAATTATCATACTTGCCAGTAATGTGGCTGTAACATAGATAAAAACAAGATCAAACATAGTTTAAATACAATAGACACGCAATACATGCAAGTTCTGTAAAAATAAAACAAGAGACTAAATCCAATTTAAATTTCATATATACAATGTATTTACAAACTAAAGATTTATACATATTCATTCTCTTCACTAATAAAGTTGCAACTCTGTAGTATTAAGTACAAATCACTTGTTATTGGTGTTGTTGTCAATATCTTCTGGGACATGATAAGTTGAGAGAACAAATGTGTCATGAATTTTTTTATAGGAACCTGCATCACAAGATAGATAGTGTAAGACATGAGATCCTAATTATGACAATATTAAATCAAAAAATATATTTAGCTAGATAAATCAACATGCTAATGTGCAAATAATTTTGAGAAACACAAGTAAATTAAAAATTGATCACATAACCATCAAACCCATGTGTGATTGATTGCAAACTATCTCAGAAGTTAGAACATAGCAAGAGTGGCTATATAAAGAAAAGTGAGTGACAACATATAATAGTAGAATAGTTTCTCACCCTTTTTAGATACGTTTAGATCATACAAATGATGGTAGAGGTGAATTTAGATTATAACTTCTGTTTTAGGCTCAAATTCAGATTTGGTTGGAGCATGCTCTTAATCATTTTCTCAAAATGAAAAAAATTTAACTTCTCAAGAAACAGACAAGTTAGTATCTCCTTCCCTAGAGCCCATACTCACAAGTTATGTTTAAGAAAACTCTAAAATTTCAGCATTTCATAAATAAAACCAAACATCTGAACTTCAAAATACAAGGTCAAGGAGACACAACATACCTCACTTCTCACTACAGCTCTTTCCATAGCCTCATACAAACCATTTGTTTCCTGAGCACAACATTACATAGTCAACGACATTTGCACTGATCACAGATTCCTGTCA
This sequence comes from Gleditsia sinensis, assembly GCA_037074535.1. Taxonomy (NCBI): domain Eukaryota; kingdom Viridiplantae; phylum Streptophyta; class Magnoliopsida; order Fabales; family Fabaceae; genus Gleditsia; species Gleditsia sinensis. The sequence goes on from CM073471.1 coordinate 47,536,505, forward strand.
TAAAAGATATAATAACAATGTTCCTTAATAATCTAGAAGCTCAATTCTTATGACTTTTTGTTTTACTAAAATTAAACTTAAGAGATTACAAACATAAACAACAGTAGTACAGCACAAATGCCTCTGTTAAATAAACTTTTCTCAATAATAAACAATGAAAGTAGTTGAAGATACAATATTGAAAAGATCTCCAAGGAACAACACATGCCATAAAACACTTTATAAGTAGTAGTGTACCTCTACTGGCTATCCATCCACCACAAATACATCAAGGGAGTACCCATCAGTTATGGAAAAAACATGTACTTCCTGAATGTTAAGCCCAATATCAAATAGCAAAGCAGACAACTAAAACAAAATAATTATTTGTCAAAAGAAATCAATCATAAACCAATAACCAAAATTCAAATTACATAAAACTTCCCCTTTGTACAAAACCGTAATATTTATAATTTAACAAGGAACCAAACATGACTCCTAATCTTCCTAATTTATATAACAGAACCGTAATATTACAATTTCCAAGAGCAACATCAGTAGAAGCAAGTGCCTACACTTAGAAGGTTAATCAACAACTCCAAACAATCAGATTGCAACATAATTGCTCATACAATAAATATGTGATAGCTAATATCATGCAATACATGGTAAAAAAAATACCTGATACCAATTGCTGCTTGTAAAATTTTTCTGTCACCAAATATATCAAAAAGAAAAGGATTAACAATAGATTCCATAAAAGCAAACACCTAGTTGGTGGACCATGTGCAGTTATGACTAAATTAGTTCCAAATATACGAATGAGTTACTCTCCTGCTGTAACAACCTTTTTTTTTCTATTATTATACAATATTGAGTTCACATACACGTCATTAATCAAAACGTACATGAAACATATCAAACACATAGATAGTTACATCTTGTTTATTTTGGTTGACCAATTCTGGAGATACAGGTGCGGGTGGTTGCACCTTCACCGGGATCTGAGCCAACTTGACCACAAACATCTTATTTGATTCTGAGATCTGCCCAACATAAAGTAACTCGATCCAATGTGCACTAAAAGCTAGAGCCTTAGAAACAAAAGCTGTATAACTAATTTTCTGAACATGATATGGAAATATAGTGAGAATTAAATCCCAGTAAGTTCAACAATAAATCATCATCAATATAGCTCATCACGTCATGTTTAGCTGTATAAACTACAAAAAATATCTTTGGTCACATGAATTCATTATATCTATGCACATAAGAATCATACTGTAATGATATGTATGACAGGATTAACTATTTTCAAAATATCATATGATGACTATCAATTTATTCTCATATCAAGCTACCCTGGTCAAGGTGAATATTTTCTACTCTCTAGTACGAGATTTTCTTGCTCCGTCCGACATGGCCCACTTTCTCTTTCTTTTCTCATTAACATGATCATAACCGTTGGTAGGGCGACCACTATTGGTGCACCACACGGATTTCTATGTGACCGTGATCATTTCTTTTCTTTTCACAATGATAGCCAAAAATATGCTTTCAATAACAAGTATGTTCATCAAAATATAACTATTACCATAAATCATTGGTAATCTTTCCATGAACATAATCATTTCAAATATCACTTTATAAAATATTTCCATATCAAAATTTCACACTTAAGATGGTAAGAAGTTCATACAATGGCAATGGCTATGGCATACACTAGTTATTTATTATTTTCATTTATAAGATTCGTCTTCTTTTTTTTAAATATTAATTTCATCTCTTCCTTTTCTTTATGCTTGGCCTTTAGTCAATTTCTTCTTATTTATATCATTTCTAACACATGTTCTTTCAAATTTATAGAGCATTTTCCTCCAATTTGATTTCTACTATTATCCTATAGTTAAATAAGTTCATCTAGGGTAGAAAAATGTTAAAAATAGGCTTCACCAGCTTCCAACACGGTCTGGCCATGTTCCAGGACACGGCCATGCTTTAAAAATACTTCAAATGTACTCAAAAATAGCCCCGAACATGGCTAAGCCGCGCTTGAGGCACTTAGAACACGGCCTGGCCGTGCTTTGTGACCTTTGCACACTAATCAGAGCATAACTCCCACATTTTAACTCCGATTGAGATGATCTTGGTGTCTTTGGAAAGCTCAGACAATTATATAAAACTATTATGTTAATCATATCAGAAAAATAGTAATAAATCTTGGTGTTATTACTCCCTTAAGTTCAATATTAGTTCTTCTCGGGTAGGTTCTAACCTTTACTTACAAATCTGACTATATCTCCCACATAAGAATTCCAAATTAAGTGATTCCAGTGGATAAACATCCGTGACACATAAAGATATAATTCATATGTTAACCATTTATTTTAATTCCTTATAGAATTTTCCCAAAAATTAAAACACCAAAGCTATCCTAATATATTCTTCCCTGATTAACCATTTTCTGACCTTTGTTTACTAATCGGAACATATTTACCTCATATGAACTCTAAATTGAATGATTCCAGTGGCTAAAAATCCGTGACACATATATCTTTAATTCTTATATTAACCATTTATTTTAATTACCTACAGATAATTCCCAGAAATTAAAACACAGAAGCTATCGTAACATATTCTTCCCTGATGAACCATTTTCTGACCTTTGATTACTAATCGGCCTATATCTACCTCATATGGACTCCAAATTGAATGATTCCAGTGGCTAAAAATTTGTGACACATACATCTTTAATTCTTATGTTAACAATTTATTTTAATTCCTTATAGATTGTTCCCAGAAATTAAAACATCGAAACATAAAATTCTGTCACCCATAGCCATACCTATGTAGAACTATCTACACCAACCTATGTATTCAAACCTACATCACATGCAAGATCAATATGTAACATGATATAGCAACATCCATGACCAATCATCAAAGTTCTAAGATCAAAATCTCATATAAATATTATAAGTTTCAAAAGTTTTCTTCAAAAAGAAATATTGTTAAACTTACCTGGAGCACTTAGTCCCCTAGACTTCTCCTTCCTCTTTCTTCCTTTCTTCCTCTCCTTTCCTCACTCTACCTTGCTTCTATTTTTCCTCTCCCTCACTTGGACAAAATTCTCATGTTGTAAGGCAGGGTTTTCTTATATAGACCACCAAATAATTCACCTTTCATGATCATGGGTCTACCTTATCATAATTAGGATACACTTTGTTGAATTTTTGGAAAACAAACAACTTATGTTCTTGTCTTCCTCTTCCTTAGTCAAGATATGCATAGGAAAAGGAGATTTGTATTTTGAAAATTATGATGATATGTTCTTAAGATAAGGGACAAGGTCCCTTTGATTTAGGGATTCATTTCCATTTTCTTTTGTCTTAAACAAGTATGATAGGTTTGCCTTTTTAGGTGGCAAATTTCTAGCCCTTGAATCTCCATTATTTGGTTGATATTATTTGTGTGGGATAGGAATGTTTTGTCTTAATGCCATGTATTATCATACCACTTGCTAAAAATATGAGTGTAGGATATAGATGTTTTTGTCCTAAAGCCTTGTATTATCATGCCACTTGCCAAAATGATGAATGTAGAATCACACCACTTGCTAAATTTTTGTCTTAATGCCATGTAACCTAATCTTTATTATTATTACATTATTATATCATCACCTAATTTATTTTATTTTATTTTTCCTCTTGGATTTGGGTTTATTCCTACTCATTATGGGCTTATTCCTACCCATTTTCTTTGCTTTGGATAAAATTATACCTTTCTTGGAGGGCTTAGTCACATTTTCATAATTTTTGGACTATTGGTCCAATTACTATATCCTATTCCATGTCTATGTTTTATTTCTTGCTTAGGTTATCCAATGGGCTTGCTAGAAACTTATGTGAAGTGGAAAAACTCTATATGAAGTGTCCATAGGTAAAAGCCCAATTTATGGGTGGAGATACTAAACTTAGTAACTTTTACTCTTAAATTAGGAAAATTACCCTAATCCAATGTTCTTGAAATTTTAAGACCTTTACTTCACAAAAATTTATCTTCCTTACCTAAGAATTTCACCTTTCTTTAGCATGTTTATTTCTAATATTTCCTCTTAGGTTTTCTTTCTTTACCTATTCGATTAATATTAGAACATTTCTATGTATATTTGTAAGGTGAAGAATTTATAAGGAAAATAATTTAAAAATTACGGGATGTTACATTCTTCCCCCCTTAAGAAATTCGGTCCCCGAATTTCAGTCCATCCTACCACATGTAGGTATTGAAATTAAGGCATTATTCAGAGTTACCAACCTTATTACCTAAATAATTAGGGATATCTTTTCTGTATAACATCTTTACTTTTTAATATGTCTATTCACTTGAGTGATTTTTCCATATAACTTAACCATAAGGATTTCTTTTACTCATAAGTTCTTCAATTTATATCATCTAGCTCGCATGTATATATCTATGGGTCGATATTAGAAAACACACATATAAAGGAACATATTCACCTTCATATTGGGTAACTATCTTTTCTTATTCCAAACTTCTATCAAGTCATTTTTTTTGTTTTCATATATCAACATCATCACCTGAATATCATCATCTTAATCTATCATCTATTTTTATCCTCAAATCCTTTAATCAATATGTTAAACATACGTAGCAATAAATCCTTCAAACCTTTAATAACGTGTACCATTGACACATGTCTAATAATTCCAACTTAACTCATCACGGTAATTCTATACAAGCTTATTAACACCATTAGACTCATTGTCAAAAATTTCAATTATTTCTTCTATCATATCCAAAAGCACCTCATTCTAGCTTATGCCAATCCCATTTAATTCACCCAATCATTTCAAGAAGATTTTTTTCCTAACAATTACTCATACATGAATTCTCAATTCCAACATAATTCACATTCTAGATACTAAACTCAATTTAGCTTGATATAATCCTTTAACAAAAATATCTTGATCACTTACATTATTTTCGGACGTGGTTCTTAGAATATTCTCTATATTTCCAAATTAAGAGTTCAAAGACTAACTTAAATCCTACTTCCTATATTTTATTCCTGAAGAACTTCAACACCACTAGTTCTCTTGATTACATTCGTCAAAATACCATAAGACCATCATCTGTCCATTCTTTTCAAACTTTTCATTACTTTAACCTACTAACAACTTAGTCACCATAATAATTGAGTTTCAAAGAAAATAAATTAACTTTTCTTTTAATGTAGGAAAAGAATCTTGCATTTAATGCCAAATATTAATGTAGGACAATGCAGTAGAACAGACGAAAAGTATAATAAAGAACGGTGCTAAAATAGAAAGTCAAAAGTTTGGACAAAACATTAGATAGAGTTAAAATCGGTGGTCGTAATTCTTGAAAATTTGAAAACAAAAATTTAGCTGTTATATCAACAAAATCGATGGCCGCAAGGTTTGAATATATGTGCCAAAATCTACTTTAAATCTATTGGTATTCGGTGGAAAGATATCACATGGAAAAAGAAACATTTCTGAGCTTATAAAAGTCTGTGAAAATTAAAGAATACGTAGTTAACTGGTAGGATGCAGTTAATTGTTTCAAAATAGATGTAATCAATCAACTGTAAAATAACCAGTCCAAATTAAAATTTCTCAAAATAACTAGTCGACTTAATAATACCGATAGTCGACTGGCAAAAACATTGAGAATTCAAAATAAATCATTTGATTGTTTCTCTTCAACAATTAATTGGTTTGCATTTTCACTTTTTTTTTTACAATGACGGCTATCACCTACAACTTTTCTACAAGAATCAAGACATCAAAGCTTCATCAAAGACAACAAGATAAAGACAGATTTCTGGTGATATCTTATCTTATGCTCTTTATGTGCTTAATATGGGTCATAGTCATAACTACTGTACATATACATGCTTGCCGTCATTTTTGAAATTTTTGTTTACCTTTAATTTAGCTGATATCCACCAATCACTCACATAGTTGTTCTAATAATACCTGGCCTATTCGCATAGTTATTATAAATATGCCCTTCTCTGAGTTATATAAATACTTACATTAGTATCTTTGTCTATACTCAAAGTTAAGGTGATAGAAATTATGGAGGGAACCGCATTCCGTCAGTTTCGAAATATTTGTGTCTTTTGTGGTTCCAGTCCTGGAAAAGATGGGGAGTATGTTAAAGCAGCACAAAATCTGGGTATGGTGCTGGCTAGGAGAAGAATTCATTTAGTGTATGGTGGAGGTAACCGTGGGTTAATGGGGTGTGTGGCTACAGCTGCACATGCAGAAGGATGCCAAGTTCTAGGTATTATTCCTACAGCTCTAGCTGCATCCAGCATCATAGGGAAAACAATTGGGGAAGAATATAGAGTAGCTTCCATGCATGAACACATGGCTAGAATGATGAGCAATGTTGATGCCTTCATTGCCTTACCAGGTGGTTTTGGTACTTTAGAGGAGATTTTCCAAATAGTCTCTTGGGTACAACTGAATATGCATCACAAACCGATAGGTTTGTTAAATGTTAATCACTTCTTTGATGGTCTGTTATCTTTTCTAGATCAAGCTGTGGAACAGAGGTTTATCCCACACTTAGCACGACAAATTCTCATCTCGGCTTCAAATGCTGAAGAATTGATTGATGCTTTACAAGCCTATGTTCATGTACCTGATTCAACTATGAATCAAATAGAATGGATGGCAGATAACCGCAGGAAGCGTAAATTGGATTTGGATCTTCATCTTTAAATGTACTAAAATGTAGCTATTATTGTACTACTTTTACTTTCTTAAAGTCTACTTGGATACCATATTTACCAACCATACTCCTTTAGAGTTGGTAAAACTATATTTGAATGTTGCTTATGATCCTCTGAAATTTTGAAATTTTCACGGCCCCAAATGATGGAACACATGACCGGCACGGCATAAGGGTTTCCCTCTAGCCGCAAGCCTAACGCATAGCATGCACAAACATCCAGCACACAATCCAGAGTACATAATAAATATAACTGGCCACATATGCCACATCTAGTATAAGAAAATACTGTATATATATATATATATATATATATATATCTCTTGAATCCAACATTCGTGATTCAACTTGGCCCATGGCCTCATAATACAAACATCGTTGTAAAACATAAAACCGTTTTCCAAACAACACATCAAAATAAGCAATAAGCGAGGATCCTGCCTGTAAATTCATGGAGGTACACAAGACATAAACGAACTAGACAAACAGTACAAAAGAGCCTTGCCCAAACTGGGGCTCACCAACGCTATATTCAGCCTCCTACGAAGCTGTAGCTGGATCAAAGTCTCTTTGACTATCTGTAGGGAGGAAACAGAAGAGGGGTGAGACCACATCTCAGTGAATCGGTAAATCATACTATAACAAAAATAGGGCAAACCAAGCACGAGTGTTTCGCAATGAGTTTAATAATTAAAATCAAAGTGTAAAGATAATATTAGAAACATTAAACATTTAACCATAATTTATTGAAAGTAAAGCTAAACAATTCAAATGTATGTTCGAAAGATAAAACAGGATTTAAATCAGTAACCGTAAAGCAAATCAATTATGCATGGTAAGTAATAATGAAGTTATTTATGCAATAACAATGATGAATGAGATTGTTTAGAAATATTTAATCTTTAAGAAAAATGCACTAGTCTATTGGAGGTCTTTCTTAACAGATCTATCATCTTCCCCAAGCACATAGCAATGGGAGGGTAATCACTATAGGCGTAGACATAAGTCCACCCTAAATTCCCCCAAGCACATAGCAAGGGTGTCTCAATCACTGTAGGCGTAGACATAAGTCCACCCTAAATTCTCCCAAGCACATAGCAAAGGTGTGTCAATCACTGTAGGCGTAGATATAAGTCCACTCTAAATTCCCCCAAGCACATAGCAAGGGTGTGGCAATCATTGTAGGCGTAGACACAAGTCCACCCTAAATTCCCCCAAGCACATAGCAAGGGTGTGGCAATCACTATAGGCGTAGACATAAGTCCACCCTAAATTCTGTGACTTAGGCGGTCATAAGCCCGTCACAATATCTTAGGCCGAAGCCTCCGCATGACCATGGTGCACCAAGGCTAGCACTACCTGCGGCTAGCTAACAGTGATCTGAAAGGGTTCCTCCAATGGAAAACATTTGAAAATATGTTATTCAAAGAGTTTAAAGTAAAATATTTCAATAACAATATAATAAAGCTATAATTCTCCATCTAGCTCTTTTCATGCATAAAACTATGTTCTAAAATATGCCTCATCCATGGATTCCCATGGAGACCTTTATCATCATAAACTTTCCCTTTAAACATAGATCATCCATAGACGTCGCATAGATGTTCGCCATGCATCAAATCATTTAATGGCTAACTTAATTCATTTCTATGACTAAGTCCGCATTTCTATAAATCTAGCTCAAAGGAGAATTATCAGTCTAGATGCTTGCCCTGCATACCTAGGGTTCAACTTGGATTGAAATTTATAATTTCTAACATGGTTGGAACATATTGGTTTTCAAAGCGGTAAAACAATTTAGCATACATTCCAACTAGTTAAAATCATATGAGAGAGTTATTAACCGAATTCGTAAAACATGGGCTATAGTAAGAAAAACCCACTCACCGTACTAGGAGTCCAACAACGAGAATTTCACCTCGTGGTGGTTCAACAACCTAAAAAACATAGACATAACATGAGAATTTAATAAACCCTAATTGTCACTATTTATGCCGACCGGAAACACTATTCACGCCGGCCAGAAAACTAACCCTAAACTTAAAAACCTTATATTCTAGCATAGAAACTAATTTTAAGACTATCTATGGAAAGAATTTTGGAAGAACGAAGCTTAAAACGCGATTGGACGGAATTTTACCTTGGAGGTTACTGTTCACTCCATTTTCCGATGACTTTCCGGCGGTTTTCTGACGAAACTGATCGGTGGGGTTTGTAGCTCTCCTTCCCACGAGTCCAACGGTACCTTGGTAGCTCGAATCGGTTGTCCGGATGGTGAGATATCTTAGAGAGAAGGTGGAGAAAATTCTAGAGAGAGAGAGGAAGGGTTTAGCTATGGAGAAATGAAGAAAAAAAGGCAGGAGGGCTGCTGAAAAAAAGGTTTTCTGACGAAACTCGTCGCCGGTGAACATATTCTTGCCGCGGCGAGATTTCTACTCTATGATTTTCACCGTGGCGATCAACATTTGGCCGCCGGCGAAGTCATCTGGCCACATTTGACAAAACGTCCAACATTAAAGTTGTAGCCCTTTCTCTTAGCTTTCATTAGCCACTTGAATCACCTAATTTGGAGTTCATATGAAGGAGCTATGCATAATATAGTGAGCAAAGGTCCAGAGCACACTACGCTGCGGTTTTTGCCTCTTATCACTATAATATTCTCTGAATTAGCAAACGTTCCCAACATCAAAGTTGTAGATATATGTCTTACCTTTCAATAAAAATTAGAATCACTTAATTTAGATTTCATATGAGAGCGTTATGCTTATATGGGTGAAGAAAGGTCAGAAACACTCAAAAATTTTATGTTGTTCTCAACTTCCTTGTTTCAAATGATTTATACTTAACCTTCAAAGGTTTTATTAGCAGAGGGTTATTACATTCTCCCCTCCTTATAAAAATTTGGTCCCCAAATTTTACAAAAACTAACAACATGAAAACATAAGACTACTCTTGGAACAGCTGTGGATACTTCTCTCTCATGACGTCCTCTACTTCCCACGTAGCTTCCTTTTTGGAATGATTCTGCCAGATCACCTTCACTGTAGGGATATCTTTAGACCTCAAATTTTTCACTTGTCTATCAACAATGGCCACGGGTTTCTCTTCGTAGGCCAACTTGTCATCCAAAAGGATTTCTTGCGGTTGAATCACATGAGATGGGTCGGGTAGATACTTCCTCAACATCGAGACATGGAAGACTGGATGCACTTCAATCAATCCAGGTGGTAGGGCTAGGCGGTATGCCACTGTTCCTACCCTATCCAAAACTTCAAAGGGTCCAATATACCTCGGGCTTAACTTCCGTTTCTTACCAAACCGCATGATTCCCTTCATGGGTGAAACTCTGAGGAACACGTGATCGCCTAGAGAAAACTCCAACTTCCGATGCCTATGGTCCACATAAGCCTTCTGATGACTTTGTGCAGTTAAAATTTGTTCCCTTATCAGCTTGACCTTCTCTATGGCATCTTGCACCAAGTCTGGCCCTAGCAGCTTGGCTTCTCCAACTTCAAACCATTCAACGGGAGATCAGCATCTTCTCCCATAAAGAGCTTCAAAAGGTGCCATCTGAATACTGGCTTGATAACACTGTTGTTGTATGCAAACTCAGCTAATGGTAGGTATCCTTCCCAACTGCCACCAAAGTCCAAAATACATGCTCTAAGCATATCCTCCAGAATTTGAATCTTGCATTCTGACTGGCCATCTGTTTGGGGATGAAAAGCAGTGCTTAGATCTAACCTCGTCCCCAAAGCTTCTTGAAAAGCTTTCCAAAACTTTACCGTAAACTGTGGACCTCGATCAGATATGATGGATACAGGGACTCCATGCAATCTGACAATCTCACTCAGATACAAGCTTACATACTGAGCCGCATTAAAGGTAGTCTTCACTGGTAAGAAGTAGGATGACTTGGTCATTCGATCCACTATCACCCATACTAAGTCATAACCCTTAGGGGTCCTTGGTAATCCTGTAACGAAGTCCATAGTGATCCTTTCCCACTTCCACTCCGGTATCTCAATCTGTTGGTGCAAATCGGTAGGCTTCTGGTGTTCAGCTTTCACTTGTTGACAAACCAAGCACTGAGCCACAAAGTCTGCTATATCCTTCTTCATCCCATTCCACCAATACAAGTCCTTGAGGTCACTGTACATCTTATTTGTTCCTAGGTGGATAGTATAGGCTGATTGATGTGCCTCCTCCAAAATCTGCTTCCTCAAGCTATCCACATCGGGTACACACAAGCGCTTCCCACATCTTAACACTCCTTCAGCATCCACGTTGAATTCAGAAGTCTGATTATTCCTAGCTTCATCCTTGAGCTTACACAGCTTAGCTTCCTTGTCCTGATCTGCCTTAATCTGCTCAACCAGCGGATAGTGTAGTTGCATGTAGGCTAACAACACCCCTGGCTCCTTCACTTCAAAGCGCATCCCCTCACCTTCTAGCCGATGAATATCCCTTATCAACGGCCTTTGGAGTAGGGTGATATGGGCTAAACTCCCCATTGACTTTCTGCTCAGAGCATCTGCTACCACATTGGCCTTGCCTGGGTGGTACAAGAGGTGCAGTCATAGTCCTTTACCAACTCCATCCACCTCCTCTGTCTCAAGTTAAGATCCCTTTGTTGAAAGATGTATTTGAGGCTCTTGTGGTCCGTGTAAATCTCACAGGGTTCACCATAGAGATAGTGCCTCCAAATCTTTAAGGCAAAGACCACTGCCGCCATCTCCAGATCATGTGTATGATAGTTCTGTTCATGCTTCTTGAGCTGCCTAGATGCATAGGCTACAACATGACTATTTTGCATTAACACACAACCCAAGCCCACCCTTGAGGCGTCACAGTACACTGAGTATCCTCCAGTGCCCGTTGGGATAGTTAGAACTGGGGTTGTGGTTAGACACTTCTTCAAGATCTGGAAACTTTCTTCGCATGCATCCGACCACTCAAACTTAACTCCCTTCCTAGTTATTCGGGTCAAAGGAGTAGCAATCCTGGAGAAATCCTTGATGAACCTCCGGTAATACCCTGTTAGACCCAAGAAACTTCAGATCTCCGTCACACTAGCGGGGCGAGGCCACTGTTGTACTGCCTCTACCTTCTCATAGTCTACTTGAATGCCGTCCTTCGTGACTACATGCCCCAGAAACATAATGCTGTCTAACCAAAACTCACACTTAGAGAGCTTAGCATACAACTGTTGATCCCTCAAGATCTGCAGAATGACCAGTAGGTGCTGTTCATGCTCCTCATGGTCTTTAGAATAAACCAAGATGTCATCAATGAACACAATGACAAATCGATCCAAGAATGGCTTGAACACCCTGTTCATCAAGTCCATAAAAGTAGCCGGTGCGTTAGTTAGTCCAAAAGCCATAACCAAAAACTCATAATGACCATAACGGGTCCTAAAAGATGTCTTGGAAATATCATCCTTCCTGATCTTCAACTGATGGTACCCTGACCTCAGATCAATCTTGGAGAAACATTTCGCTCCTTGAAGTTGATCGAACAGATCATCAATCCTGGGTAAAGGGTAGTTGTTGCGCACCGTTAGCTTATTCAGTTGCTAATAGTCAATGCAAAGATGCAAAGACCTGTCTTTCTTCTTCACAAAAAGGACCAGAGCACCCCATGGAGAAGTGCTCGGCCTGATGAAGCTCTTATCCAACAAATCCTACAACTAACTCTTTAGCTCCTTAAGCTCTGTGGGTGCCATCTTGTAAGGCGGTATAGAAATTGGTCGAGCCTCTGGAATAAGGTCGATACCAAACTCTATCTCCCGTTTAGGAAGTAATCCTGGCAACTCCTCTGGAAAGACATCCAGGAATTCTCTTACCACTGCCATCTTGTCTACATCGGGTACCTTCCCATCCACATCTCTAACATACGCCAAGTATCCCTGGCATCCCTTCTTCAACATCCTCTGAGCAACCAAGACTGAAATCAGGTTACTTGGAGCTTTACTTCGGTCACACTGGAAACGGAAAGAAACTTCACTTGGAAAGTTGAACTTGATTGCCTTCCCATAGCAATCCAAGGTAGCATAGCATGATGCCAACCAATCCATTCCTAGGATTACGTCAAATTCGATCATGTCCAGGATGATCAAATGAGCAAATGTCTCCCTATCACCCACTGACACTTTACATGACTTGCATACATGCTCTACTGGCAAACAATCACCGACTGGGGTGGTTACAAAGAAAGGGGCATCCATCCTAATCGGATCTTTACCCAATCTCTTAACAAAACTAGGGGAAACATAGGAATATGTAGACCCGGGGTCAAACAAAACATATGCTTCATGTAGGTAAACCGAAAGAGTACCTGTCACGACCGCATTTGAAGTCTGTGCATCCTGCCTGGTGAGAGCAAAAATCCTCGGTTGACCTCGACCTGCTTGGCTTTGACCTTGGCCCATCATCCTTCTACCAGTACCTCTGCTACTTGCTTGGCCCGGTATAGTCCTCATAGGCTGAGCTGCCACTGGGGTTGATAGCAAAGCCGGTCGAGTTGACCCTTGGCTTGAGCCATACAGCTGGGGACACTCCCTCTTCATGTGTCTAGGTTGGTTGCACTGATAGCAAACACCCACCTCCCTGCGGCACTGCCCAAAGTGATGGTTGCCACAAGTAGGGCATTGTGGCCTGTTTTGCTGAATGGCCCTTGGTCCTGGTTGACCTATATACCTGGTGTTCCCTTGGCTAGGACCTAGCCTACCACTCGCATCGGATCTCTGGTTGGGGTTCCCAACATTCTGTGGTACTGGGCACTGCTGGCCCTGAAATTATGGTCCTTGGGAATGAGAACTTTTCCCTCCTTTGGAGCTCTCGTCCCTATCCCTCTTTCTCAACTTGGCATTCTCGACATCGGCCAAATGCCTAGTCTTCATCATTCTTGCACAGTCCACAGCCGCATAGTTGGGGAATTGCTTCATCTGGGGTGCCACTGATTTAAACAATGCTGGCATCAACCCCTGGATAAACTTCTTGATCCTGGCGCTTTCAGTAGGGACCATGTGCGGTGCATACGGCAACAGCTGTATGAAGCAGTAATCATACTCCGTGACTGACATACCGAGAGTCTGCTTCAACTCCACAAATTCCTGACACTTGGCATCTCGGATACTCTGAGGCACAAACCTCTCCATGAAGACTTCCTTGAACTCTGGCCATCCCAAAGGTGGCGCTGTAGCTCCCCTTCCGCGCATCATGGTCTTAAACCATACCTGCGCTACGCCAGACAACTGGAAGGATGCCAACTCTACTGATCGGATCTCTGGACACTTAAGCACCTCACAGATCTTCTCAGTGTCCTCTATAAACTCTTGGGGATCTTCACTAGCCAATAACCCCTTGAAGGTTGGCGGTTTCAGCTTTAGGAACTCAGATAGTTCCACTTCCCTCTCAGCGGGTCTCTCATGCCGCTCCACGAGCCTAACTGGCTCTGGAACGGAGGTAGCTGTTTCAGGCTGTTTGTGGGTCCCTTCCACCTTGCCCATCCCTTCTTTCGGCTAGATTTTCTATCACCCGCTGCATACCCTGCATGGTTGCCAGCATCTGGGCTATCACATCATCTCGATGGTGAGAAGACATTTCCCCCGCCCTGGGAGTCTCAGCTTGCTCACTGCTCAACTCAGCTTGTTCGGTTGCTTCAGCAACCCTTACACCCCTGCCACTGCCTCTTGCACTGGCTCTAGGTCGGCCTCTACCATGACCTCTATCTCGGCCTCTGCCACGACCTCTACCTCGGTCTTTAGGCACAGGTACTGCAGCCTGAGCAGACTCTTCAGCCATCTGCTCTTGAGCCGCGGGTTGCCTAACCTTTGATCTCGTTCTTGGTGGCATCTCGCTATAAAACAGAAATAGCCCACCCGTTACTTAACCATGCCAACATAGCATACTATAAACTGACTTACTTGAACAAAAAGACAACGTCCTATCGAACCCCTTTAGCAGCACCGTGAGTATAAGCATGTCCGGATTCACACCCATACTCAAAGTCCTACCTAAAGGTCTGTTACTCCAAGAACACAGGAAAACCTAATCCTCTGATACCACTCTATCACGGCCCCAAATGATGGAACACATGACCGGCACGGCATAAGAGTTTCCCCCTAGCCGCAAGCCTAACGCATAGCATCCACAAACATCTAGCACACAATCCAGAGTACATAATAAATATAACTGGCCACATATGCCACATCCAGTATAAGAAAATACTATATATATATATATATATATATATATATATATATATATATATATATATATCTCTCATGAATCCAACATTCGTGATTCAACTTGGCCCATGGCCTCATAATACAAACATCTTTGTAAAACATAAAACCATTTTCCAAACAATACATCAAAATACGCAAGAAGCAAGGATCCTGCCTGTAAATTCATGGAGGTACACTAGACATAAACTAACTAGACAAACAGTACAAAAGAGCCTTGCCCAAACTGGGGCTCACCAACGCTATATTCAGCCTCCTACGGAGCTGTAGCTGGATCAAAGTCTCTTTGACTATATGTGGGGAGGAAACAGAAGAGGGGTGAGACCATATCTTAGTGAATGGGTAAATCATACTATAACAGAAACAGGGCAAACCAAGCACGAGTTTTTCACAATGAGTTTAATAATTGAAATCAAAGTGTAAAGATAATAATAGAAACATTAAACATTTAACCATAATTTATTGAAAGAAAAGCTAAACAGTTCAAATGTATGTTCAAAAGCTAAAACAGGATTTAAATCAGTAACTGTAAAGCAAATCAATTATGCATGGTAAGTAATAATGAAATTATTTAAGCAATAACAATGATGAATGAGATTGTTTAGAAATATTTAATCTTTAAGAAAAATGCACTAGTCTATTGGAGGTCTTTCTTAACAGATCTATCATCTTCCCCAAGCACATAGCAATGGGAGGGTAATCACTGTAGGCGTAGACATAAGTCCACCCTAAATTCCCCCAAGCACATAGCAAGGGTGTGTCAATCACTGTAGGCGTAGACATAAGTCCACCCTAAATTCCCCCAAGCACATAGCAAGGGTGTGGCAATCACTGTAGGCGTAGACATAAGTCCACCCTAAATTCCCCCAAGCACATAGCAAGGGTGTGTCAATCACTGTAGGCGTAGACACAAGTCCACCCTAAATTCCCCCAAGCACATAGCAAGGGTGTGGCAATCACTGTAGGCGTAGACATAAGTCCACCCTAAATTCTGTGACTTAGGCGGTCATAAGCCCGTCACAATATCCTAGGCCGAAACCTCCGTATGACCATGGTGCACCAGGGCTAGCACTACCTGCGGCTAGCTAACAGTGATATGAAAGGGTTCCTCCAATGGAAAACATTTGAAAATATGCTATTCAAAGAGTTTAAAGTAAAACATTTCAATAACATTATAATAAAGCTATAATTCTCCATCTAGCTCTTTTCATGCATAAAACTATGTTCTAAAATATACCTTATCCATGGATTCCCATGGAGACCTTTATCATCATAAACTTTCCCTTTAAACATAAATCGTCCATAGACGTCGCATAGATGTTCGCCATGCATCAAATCATTTCATGGCTAACTTAATTCATTTTTATGACTAAGTCCGCATTTCTATAAATCTAGCTCAATGGAGAATTATCAGTCTAGATACTTGCCCTGCATACCTAGGGTTCAACTAGGATTGAAATTTATAATTTCTAACATGGTTGGAACATATTGGTTTTCAAAGCGGTAAAACAATTTAGCATACATTCCAACTAATTAAAATCATACGAGAGAGTTATAAACCGAATTCGTAAAACATGCGCTATAGTAAGAAAAACCCACTCACCGTACTAGGAGTCCAACAATGAGAATTTCAACTCGTGGTGGTTCAACAACCTAGAAAACATAGACATAACATGAGAATTCAATAAACCCTAAACGTCACTATTCATGCCGGCCGGAAACACTATTTACGCCAGCCGAAAAACTAACCCTAAACCTAAAAACCTTATATTCTAGCATAGAAACTAATTCTAAGACTATCTATGAAAAGAATTTCGGAAGAACGAAGCTTAAAACGTGATTGGACGGAATTTTACCTTGGAGGTTACTGTTCACGTGATTTTTCGGTGACTTTCTGGCGGTTTTCCGGCGAAACTGATCGGTGGGGTTTGTAGCTCTCCTTCCCACGAGTCCAACGGTACCTTGGTAGCTCGAATCGGTTGTTCGGATGGTGAGATATCTTAGAGAGAAGGTGGAGAAAATTCTAGAGAGAGAGAGGAAGGGTTCAGCTATGGAGAAATGAAGAAAAAAGGAAGGAGGGCTACTGAAAAAAGGTTTTCTGACGAAACTCGCCGCAGCGAGATTTTTGCTCTACGATTTTCGCCGCGGCGATAAACATTTGTCCGTCAGCAAACTCATTTGGCCGAATTTGACAAAACGTCCAACATTAAAGTTGTATCCCTTTCTCTTATCTTTCATTAGACACTTGAATCACCTAATTTGGAGTTCATATGAAGGAGTTATGCATAAAATAGGTAGCAAAGGTCCAGACCACACAACGCTGCGGTTTTTGCCTTTTATTACTATAATATTCACGGAATTAGAAACAGTTCCCGACATAAAAGTTGTAGATATATGTCTTATCTTGTAAAAAAAATTAGAATCACTTAATTTAGATTTCATATGAGAGAGTTATGCTTATATGAGTGAAGAAAGGTCAGAAGAAAGGTCAGAAACGCTCTAAAATTTTACGTTGTTCTCAACTTCCTTGTTTCAAATGATTTATACTTAACCTTCAAAGGTTTTATTAGCAGAGGGTTATTACAGAAATATTCTAGTATATCATCAATATATATAATAACAAATTGATCCAGGGATGACCTAATTACTATTCATTAAATCTATGAATGCAGCTAAAATATTTGTCAATTTAAATGCATCACCAAGAACTCATAATGCCCATAATAAGTCTTACATCCTCTTCTCTTATCCTTAATTAATGTTACTCATATCCCAAATCTATTTGTGGAAAAATATTGAGCACCTTATAACTGGTCAAACAGGTAATTTATACGAGCTAATGGGTTTCTATTCTACATTATCACCTTATTCAACTGTCTATAATCTATGCATAGTCATAGTGATCCATCTTTCTTTTTCACAGATAGAACTGGAGCACTCCGAATAAAAGTACTGGGGTATTTAAATACCTTGTCTAACAAGTCTTGTAACTAATTATTTTTAAATTCGGTCGATATTATTCTATATAGGGATATAGATACTAGTTGGGTTCTAAGGAGTAAATCAATACCAAATTCTCGAATTGCTGTGGTAAGGTTGTGCAAGATTTCCTCCGCATTGTTTGTTGGATTCCGCCTTGGTGGTGCCATTTCCTACTGTGAGAAAAAATAAATTTATGCTGCTATTGAGGTGATCAAGCCCAATAGTTAGTTTCAAAAAAATATTTAACAGCAGTCATAACACCACCTCGGCATATAGATAAGAAACACTAGTAATTTCTTACCTATATGAGTCACTGATCCCCTACACAGCACAACCACAACATACTCAAGACACTATAAGATCGATTCAGATAATCATCCACCCACTGGCCATCTAGGATCGACCTGCTCTGATACCAATCATGTAAAAACCTTTTTTTTTTCTATTATTATACAATATTGAGTTCACATACACGTCATTAATCAAAACGTACATGCAACATATCAAACACATAGATAGTTACATCTTGTTTATTTTGGTTGACCAATTTCGGAGATATAGGTGCGAGTGGTTGCACCTTCACCGGGATCTGAGCCAACTCGACCACAAACATCTTATTTGATTCTGAGATCTGCCCAACATAAAGTAACCCAATCCAATGTGCACTAAAAGCCAGAGCCTTAGAAACAAAAGTTGCATAACTAATTTTCTGAACATGATATGGAAATATAGTGAGAATTAAATCCCAGTAAGTTCAACAATAAATCATCATCAATATAGTTCATCACGTCATGTTCAGCTGTATAAATTACAGAAAATATCTTTGGTCACATGAATGCATTATATCTATGCACATAAGAATCATACAGTAATGATATGTATGACAGGATTAACTATTTTCAAAATATCATATGATGACTATCAATTTATTCTTATATCAAGCTACTCTGGTCAAGGTGAGTATTTTCTACTCTCCGGTATGGGCTTTTCTCGCTCCGTCTGACATGGCCCACTTTCTCTTTCTTTTCTCATTAACATGATCATAACCGTTGGTAGGCGTCCTCTACTGGTGCACCACACGAATTGCCATGTGACCGTGCTTATTTATTTTCTTTTCACAATGATAGCCAAAAATATGCTTTCAATAACAAGTATGTTCATCAAAATATAACTATTATCATAAATCATTGGTAATCATGCCATGAACATAATCATTTCAAATATCACTTTATAAAATATTTCCATATCAAAATTTCACACTTAAGATGGTAAGAAGTTTATATAATGGTAATGGCTATGGCATACACTAGTCATTTATTATTTTCATTTAGAAGATTCATCTTCTTTTTTTTAAATATTAATTTCATCTCTTCATTTTCTTTATGCTTGGCCTTTAGTCAATTTCTTCTTATTTATATCATTTCTAACACATGTTCTTACAAATTTATAGAGTATTTTCCTCCAATTTGATTTCTACTATTACCCTATAGTTAAATAGGTTCATCTAGGGTAGAAAAATGTTGAAAATAGGCTTCACCAGCTTCCAACACGGTCTGGCCATGTTCCAGGACACGGCCATGCTTTAAAAATACTTCAAATGTACTCAAAAACAGCCCTGAACACGGCTAACCCGTGCTTGAAGCACCCAGAACATGGCCTGACCGTGTTTTGTGACCTTTGCACACTAATCAGAGCATAACTCCCACATTTTAACTCCGATTGAGATGATCATGGTGTCTATGGAAAGATAAGACAATTATATAGAAGTATTATGTTAATCATATCAGAAAAATAGTAATAAATCTTGGTGTTATTACTCCCTTAAATTCAATATTATTTCTTCTCGGGTAGGTTCTAACCTTTACTTACAAATCTGACTATATCTCCCACATAAGAATTCCCAATTACGTGATTCCAGTGGCTAAACATCCATGACACATAAATATATAATTCATATGTTAACTATTTATTTTAATTCCTTATAGAATTGTCCCAGAAATTAAAACACCGAAGCTATCCTAACATATTCTTCCATGATTAACCATTTTCTGACCTTTGTTTACTAATTAGAACATATTTACCTCATATGAACTCTAAATTGAATGATTCCAGTGGCTAAAAATCCGTGACACATATATCTTTAATTCTTATGTTAACAATTTATTTTAATTACCTATAGATAATTTCTAGAAATTAAAAGACAGAAGCTATCCTAACATATTCTTCCCCGATGAACCATTTTCTGACCTTTGATTACTAATCGGAACATATCTACCTCATATGGATTCTAAATTGAATGATTCTAGTGGCTAAAAATCTGAGACACATATAACTTTAATTCTTATGTTAACAATTTATTTTAATTCCTTATAGATTGTTCCCAGAAATTAAAACATCGAAGCTTAAAATTCTGTCACCCATAGCCATACCCATGCAGAACTATCTACACCAACCTAAGCATTCAAACATACATCACATGCAAGATCAATATGTAACATGATATAGCAACATCCATGACCAATCATCAAAGTTCTAAGATCAAAATCTCATAAATATTATAAGTTTCAAAAGTTTTCTTCAAAAAGAAATATTGTTAAACTTACCTGAAGCACTTAGTCCCCTAGACTTCTCCTTCCTCTTTCTTCCTTTCTTCCTCTCCTTTCCTCACTCTACTTTGCTTCTATTTTTCCTCTCCCTCACTTGGACGAAATTCTCATGTTGTAAAGCTGAGTTTTCTTATATAGACCACCAAATAATTCACCTTTCATGATCATGGGTCTACCTTATCACAATTAGGATACACTTTGTTGAATTTTTGGAAAACAAACAACTTATGTTCTTATCTTCCTCTTCCTTAGTCAAGATATGCATAGGAAAAGGAGATTTGTATTTTCAAAATTATGATGATATGTTCTTAAGATAAGGGACAAGGTCCCTTTGATTTAGGGATTCATTTCTATTTTCTTTTGTCTTAAACAAGTATGATAGGTTTGCCTTTTTAGGTGGCAAATTTTTAGTCCTTGAATCTCCATTATTTGGTTGATATTATTTGTGTGGGATAGTAATGTTTTGTCCTAATGCCATGTATTATCATACCACTTAAAAAAATTATGAGTGTAGGATATAGATGTTTTTGTCCTAAAGCCTTATATTATCATGCCACTTGCCAAAATGATGAATGTAGAATCACACCACTTGCTAAATTTTTGTCTTAATGCCATGTAACCTAATCTTTATTGTTATTACATTATTATATCATCACCTAATTTATTTTATTTTATTTTTTCTCTTGGATTTGGGTTTATTCTTACTCATTATGGGCTTATTCCTACCCATTTTCTTTGCTTTGGATAAAATTCTATCTTTCTTGGAGGGCTTAGTCACATTTTCATAATTTTTGGACTATTGGTCCAATTACTATATCCTAGTCCAAGTATATATTTTATTTCTTGCTTAGGTTATCCAATGGGCTTGCTAGAAACTTATGTGAAGTGGAAAAACTCTATATAAAGTGTCCATAGGTAAAAGCTCAATTTATGGGTGGAGATACTAAACTTAGTAACTTTTACTCTTAAATTAGGAAAAATTACCCTAATCCAATCTTCTTAAAATTTTAAGACCTTTACTTCACAAAAATTTATCTTCCTTACCTAAGAATTTCACCTTTCTTTAGCATGTTTATTTCTAATATTTCCTCTTAGGTTTTCTTTTTTTACCTATTCCATTAATATTAGAACATTTCTATGCATATATGTAAGGTGGAGAATTTATAAGGAAAATAATTTAAAAATTACGAGATGTTACACCTGCAATGCCGTAGCTTGTTGTTCATCTTCTTCCACCTCCATTCCCACTAGTGTCTTAATTTTCTCGAAGGCTTTGTTCATATTTTCCATTATTTTCCCTTTCTTTGTCAAGAAAATTGACATATAAAAGATCTATAAGAAATACGATAATAAAACTTAGGTTCAATTTTCAAAAATATTACAAACATAGACAAGACAATGTCTTTCTACTTTAGTATACATTAACATGATTTCAAATCTAACAAATGTTTGAGACAAATACCGTCTGTAAATAAAAACCAACACACATAACAATAAAGTGAAATGAACCAATCAAGTTGGTGGTTCTCTTGGAGATGTTTGTGTTGTATTAGCTGTAGATCCCGGTGCAGCACTACCAATAAGACTTAACGGAATTTGCCCCTATTCACAGACAATAAAATTATTTAAGCAAATTAGGATAAAAAAAATTATTTATAATACTGTGAAAGCATACATGAAGATGGATTCAGTTGAACCAACAAGTTTAAAACTACATTTATGCATAAATACAATCACTAGAATATAATTGATTCATCAATGATTCAACCTCATTATCTTGACGAGGCATGCTAAAAAGGTCACAGGGATTTTTTTTCACAACAAGCCAATCTTGATCGACCGTGTCATCTAAATAAAATACTTGTTCTACTTGAGATGCCATGACAAATGGTTCATTTGTATTCAACGAACAACGAGTATTCATACTTGTGTATCCATATCTGTCAACTTTATATCCTCTTCCTAAGTGAGCAACATCTCACCAATGACACTTAAAAAGATATATTTTCCTTTCTCCCACGTAAGAAAACTCATAGATATCCTCAACGACACCATAATATTCTTTCTCAGGATTTGAATCACCCCCTTCACTAAAACTCCACTATTTTGAGTTTTTCTTTGAGATTCTCGATCTCTTGTATGGAACCTAAATCCATTGATCAGGAATGTTGTGTACCTACATACAACTCTTTGAGGACCCATAGCTAAGCTAACAAGCTCATTGTCTCCTCGCCACTGTGAATCTAGCTTCATAACCTATTGAAAATTATAAAACATCTAAAGGTTATGACACAACGTATAACATATTGCATTGTAGGTGTAATTGAAAGACACTTGTTTGATGATTAAACCATTGAGGAAACTCTGGGATGTGTCTTGAATCAACATTTGATACACGTGCTTGAAGCTCATTTTTTTCACTCTACAACACATCATTTCATCAAATGAGTTTAATCTAGTAACAATTTAATTGCTAGTAAAATATTGTATACTTACTCTATGAATGGCCAAACTTTTTCGCAATTTTGTAGTACGTATAGACAGTCTTGATCAAATTCTTTATTAGGTAAAGTAATCGATTTGGTAGCACCTCTCGGTTGCCCACTCTGGTCAAATATTGACTCCCCATAAGCTGTCATGTTCCCATCATCATTCCTTGGAGTTTTATTAAACTTTGTTGGGATATTGCTCAAATATCTTGAGCAGAACGTGAGACTTTCATATGCTAAATAGCCTTCAGCGATTGAGCACTCGGGACGAGCTTTATTACGAACATATGATTTTAATGTGTGCAGATACCTGTAAATGTGAATTGAAATAACTATGTTATCTACTAACAAATGAAACTAAAGCCCAAGTATATGTCACATTGTTACCTTTCAATTGGATACATCTATCGGTATTGAACAGGTCCAGCAATCCTTTCCTCTCTTGCCAAATGAACTGGTAGATGAACCATGACATCGAAGAATACTGGAGGGAACACAGTTTCCAGTTTGCACAAGGTTATGGCAATTTGTTTTTCTATGGAATTCAAATCTTCCATAGTTAAACACTTTGAGCAAAGAATCTTAAAAAATTGTGCCAACTCTATTATAGGATCACTCACCTCCTTAAGCAACAACCCACGTATTGCAACTGGAAATAGTTCTTGCAATAATATATGATGATCATGACACTTCAATCCAAATATCTTTTTTTCTTCGACATTAACACACCTCAAAATATTTGATGAAAATGCATCGGGAACCTTTAATTGGGCCAAAATTTACACACTTTTAACTTTTCCTGTGGTGATAGCACATAAGATGCTGCCAGTAGCAAAATTTTGTTTCCATCATCAATAGGATGTAAGCCGGGCCTTATTCCCAAGTCCACTAAATCATATCGACTCTTCACTGTATCCTTCGTCTTTCTAGTCATTCCCATTACTGTAGACAAAATATTATCCGAAATGTTTCTCTCAATGTGCATGACATCGAGATTATGTCGAAGAAAATGTGTTTTCCAATAAGGCAATTGAAAGAAAATGCTCTTCTTTTTCCAATTGTAAGCAACACTAGATTGGCCGCGCATTCGCTTTTGACCTTTCCCGAATGTCACATTTGATAAGAGTTCTAATTGTTCAAGTATTTCTTCACCTGTCAGATATGTAGGTGCGACTTTATTCTCCACTTTACCATCAAAGGCCCTTTTATTTCGACGCCATGGATGATTGGCTGGCAAGAAACAATGATGGCCTATATAGCATAATTTGCTTCTCAATGATATAGAATGGGTATATTTGTGGCAACAAGGACATGCCAACTTCCCTTTGGTTGACCACCCAGAAAGATTGCCATATGCGGGAAAATCATTTATTGTCCACATGATAGCCGCCCGCATACTGAAGTTTGATTGTGAATGAGCATCATATGTCTCTGCCCCTACCTCCCATAATTCTTTTAACTCCTCAATCATTGGTTCTAAATAGACATCTATATCATCTCCTGGAGACTTAGGGCCTGGAATAAGAAGTGTCATCATAAAATATGGTTGTTTCATGCATTTCCAAGGGGCCAAGTTGTATGGTACAAGAATAACTGACCAGATACTATGGTTGGCACTCATGTTTCCATATGGTTGAAAACCGTCGCTTGCTAAACCCATACTAACATTTCTAGGATCAACTGAGAAACTAGGATATTCCTCATCGAAGGATTTCCAAGCAATGGAGTCAGCTGGATGTCTTAATACACCATCATTAACACGTTTATCTTTATGCCACCTCATATCTCTAGCAGTGTGTCTTTCCATATACAGTCTTTGCAATTTAGGTTTTATTGAAAAATATCGCAACACTTTGTGTGCTTGTTTCTTACCTTTCTTCCCGTTTAATTTTCATCTGGACAAATTGCACTTAGGGCATGATTGTGCATTAGCATATTCTTTCCTATAAAGAATACAATCATTTTTACATGCATCTATTTTGGTGTAGTTTAACCCTAAGTCTTGAATTATTTTCTCGGCCTCATAGTAAGAATTTGGTATTTGAGCCCCAACTGGCAATACTTCTTTAAATAAATCCAACAACATGTCTACAGATTTATCGCTCCAGTGATTAAGACACTTCGGATTAAGTAGTCTAACAATAAATGACAACTTTGACACCTTATCATAATTTGGATATAGACTTGTTTCGGCATCTTCCATTAATTGGTAAAACTTCTTTGCTTGCAAATTTGGCTCTTTGTTATTTTCTACAAGAGTATTCATATCATCTGTGTTAGCAACTCCATATGCATCGTGTATCATTTTAGTTATATCATCCTCTTCAACATTATTACCATGAGGGAGAGTTAAAGTCGTCACTAAGGCTTCTCCGTGAAGATCCCACATGTTGTAAGACTGCCAAAAACCATTTTGCAACAAGTCAAACCGCACTTCGTGTCTCACTTTGAATAATGTGTTTTAACATTTTTTGCATGGGCACCTAAGTTTGCTACCAGCTCTTAACTTATTGTATGCCCACTCAAGAAAATTATCCGCTCCTTGTATATATCTTCGATTAGCTCTATTTCCAACATTCAACCAACTTTTATCCATAATATTTCCTACAAAATTGATTGAAGTGGAAGTGAGCAATTGAAATAGAGAGTGAACAATGTATTTGGACAACTTTTGTTTCCTATGCAGCAACCAACCAAGCCAAAGTTGACTTATATCGAGTCCAGCATGAACCTACTGTCATTCTAGTAAATAACAAATTTTTCATTCCTATGACTAAAAATCCAACACAGCATGGGCACAAATCATATTAATGTTAAGTTTCATACCATCAAGAAAGCTGAAAACAAAGGAAAAGTGCAGTTCAAAATGGATATGATGCTAATTCTGGGATTGGTGCTACACATGCAAGCCCTTGAAAGTTCATTTCTCAGGTATTTCATTTCGTTTACTCTCATTTTTCTCATCATGTTGGCATTGGTAATTGGTTGAGGTTTTGGGAGGACCATTGGATTGGGGATGCTACGTTTAATGAACTTTTTTCTAGATTTTATCAGTTATCCTCTTTGCATCAGGCTCTAATTTCATATTTCTTAATTTTACAATCTATTAGATTTTCTTGGAAGTTTCACTTTTCTAGGTAACTTGGTGGTAGAGTTGTTGATGATCTTGTTGTGTTGTTGGATACATTGATCCTTTTTGTCTTTCTTCTTTACTTGATACAAGGATTTGGGGTTTAGATTGTTTAGATTCATACACTTGTCTTTCTTTTTCATTTACACTCCAAATGCTCAAAACTTTTCTTTATCGAAATCTTTTTGGAAGGTCAAGGTGAAGGCTTTTGTTTGGAATATGGTTCTCAATAGAATAAATACAAATTACTTGCTTCAGATTCATAAACCCAATAAGGCAATTTCTCAATATGTTTGTGTGATGTGCTATCATAATTCAGAGATAGATAGTCATTTGTTTTCATATTGTGAAGTCGCTTGGCAGTTCTAAAGTAGACTTTTTGGTATCTTTGATGAGTCTTGGGTCTGTCTTCCTTCTTTTGAGAGCTTTTTAACTACCAAATTTAATGGCTTTGGGACAAAGAAGGAGCACAAGGGTCAATGGCAGTTTGCTGTTTTTGCTGTGGTGTAATGCATATGGTTGAAACGGAAGAAGTTTTAATAAGAAATTTTGAACTATTTTTTGAACCTTGATAGAGGGGCTGTGATGCTCACTATCTGGCCTTTAAATTGCTAAATATTTGACATGCAAAACAGGGAATAAATCAGTGTTGGAAAGTAAAATTACATACTCTTTGGTTAAGAAGCTTTTAAATTTTTTCTCACTTTCTCTATATTCACGTTGTTGAGCAAATTCATTCAAGTTGTTAAAGAACTTAAAACTACACTATACTCTAATAAAATTTCTTTATAATTGTTTTTGCTTAAAATTTAAATTGACAAATATTTATATAAGATTAACTAAGTTTAAAAATTAACACATGATTAGATTTACATTTATACAGAAACTAAATGAAATATAATGTGATTGGTATTTGGGTCCTTATTCTAAAAGAGAAAAATATTTATGAGATGAAGATATTTTCAACATCAATAGCTTTCTTTATAATATACATTTAGATTTTGCCTGCTAATTCTATTTTTTGTCCAATATAATATACAGAAGTCACATAGTTTGTTAAGCATTTTACAAGCCCAAATTAGTACATTAGCTATCAAAGAGGAACATTATTCAACGGTTCAGATAACATTTACAGCAAAAAAACAATTAAAAAGGGTATATTATTCATATTTACAAGACTTTTATTAACTTAAGACAAGGGGAAAAAAAGAAAAAAGAACATACCAAGTTAGAACAAGCAACAACTATTTGCTTCTCTAACAGAGCTCCTGCAAAAAATGATAAAATCTGCAGAATGGACAGGGAATCAGTTAAACCAACATACAGTTGTAAAAAGTTTAGACAAGCAACACAATATAGTTACCCCCACATCATTATATTTTTACTTCAAGAGAAAAATGCCATGTAATTTCTCTCTAATTTGGCAACAGTTGAAGTGAACAATTTAATTATTTATATCATTTCTGCATTTTGAATCTAAAACTGATATCGATTTTTTTAGGATAAAATTTAAAAAATATCGATTAATAAAACATTATTTCCTCAACCAACAGAAGCTACTTTTAAACAATATGAGCTAAGTACGATATTTCAATAATTTTGGCCTTCATAAATGCTGAAATCACGAGAGGCAGCAATTGCATATTCAGATGCAATAGAAAATGAGAAACCATACAACTTATCAGAGGAAGGGCTACCATATTATTTCCTGTACTATTGGATGACAGTCCAAATGCCAATAACACATGTTAAATATTTTCTTTCATATGGCCTAATGACTTTGATCAATAAACTGGATTCCCCCACCAAAACAAAGTCACCATCATCAACCCTCCCCCGGCTGCTCCCCAAATTCATCAACCAACCAAGCAACATGAAGAAAGATAAAGTAAGGTATCTTAAAGTAGCAGATACATTATCCACATCATTTAACTGGAGTTGGAATTGGAGGAAGCTCATTTCTCTCTAATTGAGATACCTCTGTCCAAAGAAAGAAATTCTTTCTTTACCACATAGTTCCAAGATAATCCCATTCCCACTACTGCAAGCTCAATGACAATGCCAAGTATGTTCTGACCAGAAAAAGCTACTATTTCAGGACAAGTATATTTACTCCAGGAAAAATCAAACATGGAAAAGATTGAGGGAAAAAATAGATTATCACTATGAAGATCTGAAATGAAACTCAGCAAGAATTAGCACCTTAATGCTTCTTGATCATTTTACTTATGGGATGAAAATAAGCAACATTAACAGTAGTATAATACTATAACTACAATAAAAGCATAATTTGCAACCAAGCATACGTAAAAAAGGTAACCCAAACAAAAGATAGCAGGAAATTAGGAGCTTAGATATGTATTAACATCTGACTTATCTGTATTATATGGGGTGCTATTATGTTTTCCACTCGGAAGAACTAAGATGATAACAAAATGTAGCCACAGATGTACAACATATAATGAAAATCAAAGTGTCATTTTCAACCTTGTAACCACCAGATTTGTCGCAAACGAAAACATATCTTAAAATGGGTCTGAAAATGAAAACATGTAAAAGTGGAACACCACAAAGTAGAAGAAAGCTGGAGAGATATATCAAGAACAAGAAAACTAAAAACATGGCATGGAGATTCGAGCTCAAATGCAGAACAAGAAAACCAAAAACATCAATCCCCCAACCGGAATTTCAAAACCCCCAAACTGATTATATAGAAGGTAAAAAACGAAGGAGCAATCGAGCAATCGAGAAAACCAAAAACGAAGGTTCAAAACCCCCAAACTGATCAATCTACCTTGGACGTTTCAAGATGAAATCTCCAGCAATGTCCCTCACGAAGCTACAGATTCGAGCTCCTTTTACCCGCGAAGCTGCTGCTTTGAGGACTTGTCACTAGGAACCGAAAATGGCATGGAGAGTTGAGCGTAAGAAAGCAAAGGAAGAAGGCGCTCTGTTTTTTCATTTGGGCGGGACAAAATTTGCCAAAAATAAGCTCAGTTTATTTTACTTTTTAGTCACCAAAATATTGTGAGAAATGGAAAGTAGAAGGAGCTTAGCTTTTATTTTTGGATAAAGAGCCGTTGGGTCAAATCCTGGTCAAATCCCTTCTTCTTTCAATGTCCCACATCCACCGTACTACCTTCTTAACGTTCCCTTATCTCTTGTAACAGCAACCTCGTCTTCTTCTTCTTTTTTTTAATATAAATTTGATGCAAGTAACTCATTTTCCAGCCCCAATTTGGTTTGAGGTGTAATAATTCAAGAAAGGAAAAAAATGCATTAGTTTCTAGTAAATGGTCTTATTTTTTTTACTGTAAAATATATGCAATTTAAAAAAAAATCTATAATCAATCCATTTTTTTTTCTAGATACATTCTTTTATTTGTTTTTCTTTTAGAAATTTCACTTCTTGTAGAACATTCTTTGAAAAAATAAAAATAAAAATATAAAAACTTCCACTTACGTATACAAAACATATAACAAATTATCATTTGTTTTTTCTTTAATATTTATTAAAATTACAATAAAAAGGTTCAAATTTACACTCTATTTCATTGATTTTATTTTTTTTATTTAAAAAGAATTTTTTTTTCTTATGTAGCAGTTAAGTTATCTTTGAACTAAACTCCAAATTAAATCTCATAATATATTAAATATAATTTTTTTTATATTGATTTAATATATTTAAAACTTATTTTTTAAAATACATTTTAAGGGAATCAATTCTATGTTGACAAGAATTAATCTCATTTTATAAACACTTTTAATATTTAGAAAGATTTCAAATGCAATTATTTCCCAGTATTATTTGAAGTACAGCTGCATTCTATTTTATTTTTTTCAATAGATTATTTTATTTTTCCAACAAATTATTCCCATATTTTATTTTTTTAAATAAATTATCTAAAAAATTATTATCTCCTAACAACTATTCCCACTTTTGATTTTTTGACAAATTTTTAAAATTTTTCAACAAAAATTTTAAGATAAAATTATTTTAAACTAATTATATTTTTAAATGTTATTGTGACTTGGGATAAGCTCTTGCACACAATGGCTTTCCCTAAAGTTGACACTCTATGTTCTATAAAAGTAAAATGGATATTTATGGCCTTTGATCATCGATTAATAATATTGCCTTTATCTAGCATTCAGTTGGGAGAGTGATAATTTATTGTAATTTATTGATTGAAAATAAATATCATGCTAAACAGGTTATTATTCATGTTTTTTATT
The DNA here is from genome assembly GCA_037074535.1 of Gleditsia sinensis. Lineage (NCBI taxonomy): Eukaryota > Viridiplantae > Streptophyta > Magnoliopsida > Fabales > Fabaceae > Gleditsia > Gleditsia sinensis. The sequence goes on from CM073471.1 coordinate 47,566,964, forward strand.
ATATTTTTTTGACTTAGCTAATAGATAGAATAATAATTTGCATCCATGCTAATTTATTTATTGTAATTAATTTGCATTCAGTTGGCCCTGTTGCAAATGTCCACAAGTGAAAAATTACAAGGAGAAAACAGAGAAGCTCAAAAAAACTGCTTGTGTTAAACTCTGATGACTCCAAGTTCTAATGACTCGCTAATGAGGAGAAGAAATTTTTTGAGAAAGTTGTCTCAGGCAAGTGACTTTAGGGGTTTAATTTAAAAAATGTGAGGGATTGGGAAAACAGTGACATTGGGGAAAGGAGAGAACTTTGCCGCAGAGAAGGAGAATTCATGTATCCTTTGTTATGCTGAGTCTAATTGTAGCTAGCTTCATTTGTCCCATCAAGTCAAACATTTTTAGTTTGCTGCACAACATACAAATGCACAATTTTTTCTGTTGGAAAAGTTAAGAGAAACGAATAAATTTTTGGATTACGGGACTCTATTTATATATAATTAAATAAATAAATAAATAATTTAATTTATATAATAATAAATTTAAATATATATAATTTAAAAAATATATAATTTGTCCCATATATATATATATATATATGATTTGTCCCATCTGAAAAGCATTTTTCATGTGAAGTCCATACTTAGATTGCAAAATATGAAAATAAGTTTTTATAGCTGAAAGAGAAAAAAAATTGAAGAGAAGTTAATAAAAATTCTAACTACTTTACGTGACTCTATGTATATATAATTAAATAAGTAAATAATAATTTAATTTATATATTAATAAATAATTAAATATATATAGTTTAACATATATATATAGCGCTAACATAATTAATTAACTAATTTATTGCTAAGACAATTAATTAACTAATTTAACATAATGTATTCTATAATTATATTCTAATGAAAATTATAAACCAATAGTACTTCAATTTAAAAAAAAAGTTAAAAAGATTAAAAAAAAATTATTCTTTTTTTGTATATAAAAAAGTTATTATTCAGTGTATAAAAAAATTAAAATTATAAAAATTATTTACCAATATTGACCATGTATATACAAAATAGACAAATTCATTATTCATATGATAAATGGAAGCACTCAGTTAATGTAATAATAAAAAATTAAAATTTTTATTACACAATATTTTTTTTATTTTCTATATTACGATTAATTTGATTCGAAGTATTAACATCATTTATCTCTAAAAATATTTTTAGTAAATTTTGACTATTTATATTACAAAAATCTTTAAATCACAGAATTTTTATTTATTTATACTTTAAATCATAAGTTTATAAATATTGAATAATAATATGTTTACTACTTTCACTTATTTGTATGTATTTTATAATTTCCTTTTAGATTTTTTTTAAAATAACTGATGTACTGTGTTTGGCCCCACTTAATATTTATAAAACAATAAGATTATATTAGTGAGTAAAGTATTGAGTAGACATTCATTATCTCCGATGTCTAATAGCAATTTAATAAAATTTTCTTAAAATTATTGTGTGTTCTACACAATAATCTGTTAGCACCAAGCGCATGATAACTATCAAATTTCTTTAAAGATATTTGAGGAGTGGAAATTGTACTTAGAGGGTGCTCTGTTCTAAAACATTTCATTTTTGCTGAATTTTGAATTTTTTTTTATTTTTAAATTCATTTTTAATTTATTTTTAAAAATTAAATTTTTCAATAAATTATTTAAAATTATAGTGTAAGGGCATATTCCAATTTTGTTTTTTGGAGATATAGTGTAAAGATGATTGATTTATTATACATTCTTTTTTCCATCTTAGTTACGATTATTTTAATTGTTCTATAGTATATATTATATGAAATTGGCAATGGGCTTGACATTGAGTTCCAGGAAAATTACTGTTTAAATTTCTCCAATTCTATTACATCCTATATATATATATATATATATATATATATGAGATGATCTTAAGTTCATAATTCTATCATTTTATAATATATTTTTATTACATTTCTTCTACATTTTTTCTAGAGATTGAAGACATGATCTTGTATAATCAAAATAAATTTGTATGATTTTAACTCTTTTTTTTCTTGTAGGAGGTTGGTATACGACTTAAAATGGAAATTAGAAGAAACTCAAAGAAAAAAACAAAAAATAAATAAATGACTAGTTAAAATCCATACAACAAGACTATATGTAAAAGTGGCTTATTATATTTAGCCAGTTATGTTAGTAGAATATTCATATATTCTTCCTAGCAACCTTTTTACATGTATGTACTTTTGTACATAACACATTATATTCCTTCTTTACATTTCTTATATGTTGTATCTTCATGTATTTATACCTTGCCTTTAAGTTTTACACAATCATTTTTTACAAAAAAAGAATTAGAAATCATAGTTGAAATTTTAGAATGAGCAACAACAATTCCTATTAAGGCTGCGCTAGTGGTATTATCTATTAGAATTTTTAATATAAGTTTTACAAGAAAAGAGTGCCATCTTTTCATGACAATTGATATCTTGTATGTAATACATGAACTATTTTAAATTTTTGTAATTATTAAAGAAAAAAAGGGAATATATTTTTAAAATATATGAATAGATAATCAAAATATAGGTTTTGCATATTTCATATATATATATATATATATATATATATATATACATTCAACTTTATTTTTTAAAATTTACCTTTATCAATTTAATCTTTTAAGAATTAATTAAATTTAAAAATGTCTTCAAATTTATTTTATTTATAAATATTTCACAATTTTTTTATAATTAAAGCAAAGCTAAAGTTTAGTTAAAATTTCATTTTAATTAGTTACAAAAATTTATTCAATTTCTATTAATATAGTTAATGCACAATTATTTATACAAGAAAAATAATTTTTTAAGTAATATGTTTAAAAATACAACTTCAAAAAATTTAAATTCAAAATAAATTTTTAATAGATTAAAATAACAAAATGATCTTTTAACTTTAAAGTTTTAAATTTTGAAATTTTTTGATGATTAAGTAAAATTGAAACAAACCCTTTGTTATTAAAATAAATTAAAATAACAAAAAAAGAAAGATAAAACGTCACAACAATGTGCATTTCACATATTTTCTTACTTAGTATATATAAGAATTTATATAGTTGAAATAAATATATAATTATATTAAATTTTTCTCTATATTAATCAAAATTTTTTTTAACACTCTCAACAAAAAAATATTTTAAAAAATATAAATTTTTATATAATTTATATAAAAACTTTAAATTTTATGCATATATTAAAAATAAAGTAAAGATAATTTTTTTAAAAAAAAATTAATTTTACCTTTCAGTTGCGATTAAATTTAAATCACCACTAAAACCTTTCGGTGGCGATAAATAGTCACCACTGAAGTCAAGATTCAATGGCGACTTCACATGTTGCAACCAAAAGTTTACTTTCAGTGGCGATTTAGTTTAAATCGCCACTAAAACCTTTTTGGTAGCGATAAATAGGCGCCACTAAAGCCAAGATTCTGTGGCAACGTCACAGGTCGCCACTAAAACCTTTTCAGTGGTGGCAAATAGTCGCAACGGAAGCCAGGATTCAGTGGCGACGTAAAATGTCGCAACCGAAAGTGCACCTTTTGCCCAAAAAAAATTGTAAAGCTCTTTTTACCCCATCTTTAGTGGCGAAATTATTAAAATCCCCACTAAAAGTGTGATTTTTTGTGGCGACATGCTTATGTCGCCACTAAAAGCATAACTTTCAGTGGCGACCCTAAATGTCGCCACTTAAAAGTCGCCACTAAAAAGTCGCCACGAAAAATTAAATTTCTTGTAGTGAAAATTATATTTGAATGAGATTATCAGAAAAGTTTAAAAAATATGTTTAATTATTACTTTATTTTTTTTAATATAATTTGTCATTTAGAGTTAAAAAGGTGAAGAGTAGTTAAGTAATTTTATTTCTTACTTTTTTTATGGGAATATTATATTTTCACCCAAGTAAAAATTAAATTAGTTCTTTTTTTTCATAAATTTTTATTTTTATAAAAGTTTTATTCTCCAAAATGAAAATCTATCTTGACACCAAATTTAGGAAAAAAAAGTTTATCTCACTTTCCCAAAAATTCTAAAAGATAATTGATACCAAATATTATATAAGACAAAAGACAGAAGCATATTTGATTATAATGGTAATGGCTGTCTAACTGTAATCCTTTTCGAGTTTTGAATTTTATTTTACACACACACGCACTGGAAAAGAATTCAAGTCTATGGTCCAGCCCATACAAAATTATTGAGAGAAAGCAATTGTAATGATTTGACATCTTATGTCAAGACCTATTATTACCATAGAGACGTTACTACGAAGTGTCTATTATTACACAAATAAGAAATCGAGTCGATAATAAGAGTGTAACTTTATTTTTTGTAATTTCTAAAAGTCGCAATAGACATGAGAGACTGCATCTATTATAAGCGTCATAGATAAATTGTTATGTCTAATAATCTTAGAGGAGACGCTGATTTAATAAAGCCAACAAATCTCCTCTTAGTGTTACTCGGAGATATTCAAATCTAAGATTATGGTATGATATCATTTACGAGGATAAAGTATCTACCACATCACTAGAAGTGCTAATAAGACTGTAATTTAAATTTTTTATAATTTCGCGTAATCACATTAAACCTGAAAACTGAATCTATTATAGATACCACATGTAAATATATTAAACTCAAAAATAGTAAGGGTGATGCGAACGTGATAAAGCCAACAATGACATTCATAATGACGTTGATTATAAGGAGAATCTTGACTAAAAAAAGTTTAAGGGAGAAAAGTTCAAAAAATCAAACACAAGATGGAGGAAGAAAAAGAATAAACAAGAGTATAGAAATGAAAGAAAGGAGCTCCTTTGTCCCAACGAGACAAAGAAGTAAGCATCTTCGATTTACTCATGGCGACGGTTGTCACCAAATGAGACTTGTGAGGACATGGTCTCACATCCTGACATATCAATGCCACGCAGGCACAACGTAGACATGATTTGGCACCTAGTAAGCATCTGTGCCATACAAGAATCTAGAAGGTTATAGAATGTTCTAGAACATTCTAGATAATTTTTGTACATTATAGAAGTCTCTAGAATCTAGTAGAAGTTTTTAGAATATATTAGAATACTCTAGAATATAGTAGAATACTCTAGAATATACTAGAAATATCTTGTAGGTTCTAGAATACTCTAGAACCATGTGGCGACATCATGTAAATACAAGTAGGACTAGAATTATCTAGATGCGCAATATGGACCGTTGGATCAAATTGATTCTAGCCATTCATTCAAGGGGATGTGGCTTATATAAACCCCTCACCCCTTCATTTGTAAACAATCCAAGAAATTCTCATCAATAGAAGTTTTTTAGCATTCTCCAAGTTCTCTTACTTTCTCTCTTGCTCTCTTTGAACACTTTGCCTCTTGGAGAGTTATCTTGAGGTAGGCTGACTTAGTTAAGCATCAAGAGAAACGTCTTAACTAAGTGTTGCACGGTTCTTACTAGGGAAGAAAGAGTAAGTATGTGACAAGTACTATCAGAGATCGGTTCGCGAAGGGCGTGAACTACTCTACCATCATTATGTCGAATGTGACAGAGGAGCAACCAGAATGCGTGAGGGGAAGGGATGTTTCCATTCCCGCCGGTGGTGGCAATAAGTCCCGTGGTGCAAGTAGGCCAAGGACTGAAGACTTTGTTGTCTTAGAGGAGAGGGTTACGTTGCTGGAGAACACCTTCGATGATATGGATATACGCCTCCAAATGAGCGAGCATGATAGGGAGATGTTAGAGTCCCATGTTTAGGGACATCTCGATATCTTTAAGGAGGATGCCGTTAGTGCTCAAAAGGGTGAAGAAGAGAGGGAGGTATGCCTCAACACCCTGGAGAGCAAGATAGAGATTGTCACAAGGCAACTTGATAGCCTTAAGGAATCTTTCGATGAAGTCAGGGCACGATCTAATAGCTCTGCAGGTTCAAATGGAGCACAGGAAACTCCAAGGATTGATCTTCCAAAGCCAAAGGAGTTCAAAGGCGTAAGGGATGCCAAAGAGGTAGAAAACTTCCTCTAGCAGATGGAGAGATATTTTGAGTGCATGAGCATTGAGGAGGAACATATAAAGGTATGCACTGCTTCCTTTTATCTTATTGACAATGCAACTTTATGGTGGAGAAGGAAGCACGCAGACATGGAGAAAGGTCTATGCACCATTAACACATGGGAAGAATTCAAGAAAGAGTTGAAGAGGCAATTCTTCCCAGAAAATGTGGTTTGTGATGCTAAGAAGAAGTTGAGGAAACTCAAACAAAGGACCACCATAAGTGACTATGTTAGGGAGTTCACATCTCTCACACTCCAAATCCCTAACCTAGCCACCGAGGATGCTCTCTTCTTCTTCATTGACGGTCTCCAACCATGGGCCAAGCAGGAGTTGCAACAAAGAGGAGTTAAGGATGTTGATGAAGCCATTGTCGTGGCAAAGTCACTCATCGAGTACTATCAAGGTGAGTCCAAGTTAAACCCCCTTCTAAAAATAATTATGGTAAAGGTAGGGGAGACAAAGGGAAGGGTGTTACTAAGAAGGAGAACAAGTACTCTTCAAATAAAGAGTACGAGGAGAAGAAAAAGGCCTTTGTGCCAAGGACTAGTTGTTTCGTATGCAAGGGACCACACCCGATGAAGGAATGTCCTCAACTAGGAACGTTGGCCTCAATTGTAGAGGAGAGAAAATAACAAGAAGTTGCTAACGTGGGATCTCTCCAACTGTTGAATGCTGTAAAGGCAGTAGACCCATCACCCTCAAAGGAGAAGAAGGGACTAATGTACATGGCCCTTCATCTAAATGGGAAGTCTGCTGAAGCAATGGTGGACACTAGGGCTACCTACAATTTTATCACACCAAAAGAAGGCGAAAGACTTGGTCTCAAGCTTTCTCCAAAGATGGAGTGGCTTAAGACTGTCAATGCCAGTGGCCACACTATTACTGGTGTAGCTCATGGGGTAGAAATGACATTGGGCTTTTGGATGGAAGTTGTTGACTTCTCTGTTGTTTGCATGGATGACTTCAAGATAAATCTTGGGCATGAATTTCTTGAGGAAGGTGAATATGGTACCTATGCTATTTTACGACTCAGTGTGCATAATAAAGAAGGGATCTCCATGTATGGTTCCCACATTCTCCAAGTTAAAAGAGAATCAGCAGCTCTCAACTATGCAGCTGCAAAAGAGACTCAAGAAAGGCGTAGTCACCTATTTGGCTGCACTAAAGAAGGAGGCTACAGTGGTGGGAGAAGGGGAAATCCTACCATTCATCAGGAAATTTTTAGAAGAGAACAAAGATGTCATACCACCTGAGCTACCGAAGAAACTACCACCCAGGAGGAGGGTGGATCACAAAATCGAGCTAGAGCCGGGAGTTAAAATACCTTCTATGACGCCTTATAAGATGGCACCTCCGGAATTGGAGGAACTTAGAAGACAACTCAAAGAACTCCTAGATGCTAGGTACGTTTAACCGTCAAAAGCACCTTACGGAGCGCCGGTCTTGTTCCAAAAGAAGCATGCGAATCATTACAGATGTCTATCGACTACTGGGCTCTTAATAAGATAACTATCAAGAAAAAATACCCCATTCATTTGATAACTAACTTATTTGATAGACTTGGAGGGGACAAGTGGTTCATAAAACTAGACTTAAGGTCAAATTATCACCAAGTGAGGATTGTCGATGGTGATGAACCCAAAACCGCTTGCGTCACATGGTATGGGTCCCATGAGTGGCTGGTGATGCCTTTTGGCTTAACCAATGCACTAGCCACATTTTGCACTTTAATGAACGAGATCTTCCATCCATACCTTGATCGGTTTGTGGTGGTGTACTTGGACGATATTGTAATCTACATTAACACCTTGGAAGAACATTTTGAATACCTCCATATCGTATTCAAGGTATTGCAGGAGAATTCTCTATATGTGAAGAAGGAGAAGTGCTCTTTTGCGAAGAATAAAGTACACTTCTTGGGGCTTGTTATCAAGGATGGGGCTCTAATGATGGATCAGGCCAATGTGAAAGATATCCAAAAATGAGAGCCACCAACCAAAGTCTTAGAGTTGAGATCTTTTCTCAGGTTAGCAAATTACTACAGGCGGTTCATTCAGGGTTATTCTACCATAGCCGCACCTCTCATCAACCTTTTGAGGAAAGATCATGCGTGGAAATGGAGTGAGCCGTGCCAACAAGCCTTTGAGGAGTTAAAGGCTGCAGTGATGAAGGAACCAGCATTAGCTCTCCTGGATCACTCGAAGATGTTCGAGGTACACACTGATGCCTCTAACTTTGCCATAGGAGGGGTCCTAATACAAGAGGGGCATCTTATAGCTTATAAGAGCTGAAAACTGAACAAGATAGAGCAGCGATACACAGTCTAGGAAAAAGAGATGACAGATATGGTATATTGCTTGAGGACCTGGCATCATTACTTGCTAAGGTCACACTTTGTCATTAAGACAGATAATGTGGCTACTAGCTACTTTCAAACTCAGAAGAAGTTAACTCTAAAGTAAGCAAGGTAGCAAGATTTCTTGGTCGAGTTTGACTTTACTATGGAGTACAAGCCAAGGAAGGCCAATGTGGCAGTAGATGCACTAAGCTGAAAGGCTGAATTAGCTGCCATCTCTCAAGCCCAAGGGAACATCATAGAGCTTATCAAGGAGAGGATGAGCCATGATCCCTTGGCAAAATAATTAATGGAGCTTGTAAGTGAAGGAAAAACCAGAAGATTCTAGGTGGAGGAGGGCCTTCTCTACACCAAAGGGAGGAAACTCTATGTTCTTAAATGGAATAGCTTAAGGAGGGACCTCATCAAGGAGTGCCACGACACAAAGTAGGCTGGTCATCCGGGACAAAGGAGGACACTAGCATTATTTGACACAGCCTATTATTGGCCCTAAATACGAGATGAAGTGGAGAGCTATATAAAAACTTGTCTTGTATGCCAATAAGACAAGGTAGAGAACAAAGCTCTGAGTAGGTTGCTGGAGCCATTACCAACACCGGAGCAACCATGAGAAAGCATCTCTATGGACTTCATCTCTGCACTGCCTAAGTCTGAAGGGTTTGGTTCCATCATGGTGGTGGTGGGCAGGTTCTCAAAGTATGCTACATTCATACCTGCCTCTACAGATTATACAGCTGAAGAAATTGCCCGCTTATTCTTCAAGAATGTGGTTAAGTATTGGGGATTGCCTAAGACAATCATAAGTGATAGGGATCCCCGCTTCACTGGCCGCTTATGGATTGAGCTATTCAAACTCTTAGGTTCAGAGCTACACTTTTCCACAAGTTTTTATCCACAGATTGATGGGTAGACTGAAAGAGTGAATGCCTTGTTAGAATGCTATCTAAGACATTTTGTTAGCATTAACCAAAAGGATTGGGCAAAGCTCTTGGACGTGGCACAATTTTCTTACAATCTTCAGAAGTGCGAGTCTACAGGGAAGAGTCCTTTTGAAATAGTGACTGGGCAACAACCACTTACGCCCCACACTCTTACAAACTCTTATCAGGGGAGAAGCCCATGAGCTTATCATATGGCAAAATTTTGGCAGGAGCAAGCTGATATTACTCGCTCTTACCTTAACAAAGCGGCCAAACGAATGAAAAAGTGGGCAAATTAAAAGAGGATAGACGTGGAATATCAAGTGGGAGACATGGTCATGGTGAAACTTCTCCCACAACAATTCAAGCCCTTTAGAAGGTGCACAAGGGTCCAATTCACAAGTACGAGGGTCCATTCGAGGTTGTTGGGCGAGTAGGAAAGGTTTCTTACATGCTTAATCTTTCTCCCAGCATGAAGATACATCCGGTCTTCCATGCCAGTATGCTCAATCCCTACCATGAGGACAAGGAAGACCATGGAAGGAGTGACTTCATGCGAGCGCCTCCCATTGCTATCAAGTCTTTTGATCGAGAAGTGGATGAAGTCTTTGCCAGCCGAGTCTAGAGAAGGAGAGTGGTACCACCAAGTACCCAATATCTCATCAAATGGAAGGGATTGTTAGAGAGTGAGGCTAGTTGGGAAGCTGAAGAAGATCTTTGGAAGTTCCAAGACCACCTAAATCATTTTCACGAGATGAGCGCGACGAGGACGTCTGCGCTATAGGTGGGGGAGAATGTCACATTCTGACGTATCAGCGCCATGCAGGCACGACGTGGACATGATTTGGCACCCAATAAGTAGCTGTGCCATGCGAGTAGAAGGTTCTAGAATGTTTTAGAACATTTTAGATAATTCTTGTACATTCTAGAAATCTCTAGAATCTAGTAGAAGTCTTTAGAATATATTGGAATACTCTAAAATATAGTAGAATACTCTAGAATGTAGTAGAAATATCTTGTAGGTTCTAGAATACTCTCGAACTATGTGGAGACATCCTGTAAATACAAGTAAGACTAGAATTATCTAAATGCGCAATATGGACCGTTAGATCAAATTGATCCTAGCCATTCATTCAAGGGGAGGTGGCCTATATAAACCTCTCACCCCTTCATTTGTAAACCATCCAAGAATTTCTCATCAATAGAAGTTCTCTTACTTTCTCTCTTGCTCTCTTTGATCACTTTGCCTCTTGGAGAGGTGTCTTGTGTAACAACCTTATTTTATTTATTTATTATACAATATAGAGTTCACATACACGTCATTAATCAAAAAGTACGTACAACAAAATCAAACACATAAATAACTACATCTTATTTATTCTGGTTAACCAATTCTGGAGATATAGGTGCGGGTGGTTGCACCTTCACCGGGATCTGAACCAACTCAACCACAAATATATTATTTGATTCTGGGATTTGCCCAACATAAAGTAACTCGATCCAATGTACACTAAAAGCCAGAGCCATAGAAAAATCTGCATAACTAATTTTTTGAACTTGATATGGAAATATAGTGAGAATTAAATTCCAGTAAGTTTAACAATAAATCATCATCAATATATCTCATCACGTCATGTTCAGCTGTATAAACTACAGTAAATATCTTTAGTCACATGAATGCACTATATCTATGCACATGAGAATCGTACAGTAATGACATGTATGACAGGATTAATTATTTTCAAAATATCATATGATGACTATCAATTTATTCTCATATCAAGCTACCCCGGTCAATGTGAGTATTTTCTACTGTCCGGTATAGGCTTTTCTCGCTCCGTCCGTCATGGTACACTTTCTCTTTCTTTTCTCATTAACATATTCATAACCGTTGGTAGGACATCCCCTACTGTTGCACCACACGGATTTGCCATGTGACCGTGCTCATTTCTTTTCTTTTCACAATAATAGCCAAAAGTCATTGGTAATCATGCCATGAACATAACCATTTCAAATATCACTTTATAAAATATTTTCATGTCAAAATTTCACACTTAAGATGGTAAGAAGTTCATGTAATGGAAATGGCTATGGCATATACTAGTCATTTATTATTTTCATTTATAAGATTCTTCTTCTTTTTTAAATATTAACTTTATTTCATTATTTTCTTTATGCAGGTTTTCATCCTATCTAACCTTCTCTTCCTAATCAAAGCATTACTCCCTCAATTTAACTCCGATGTAGGTGATCTAGGTGTCAATTTAAAGATAAAACAATTAGCTAAAACTATTATGTTGAACAGTTGAATGAAATATTAAGAAATCATGGTGATATTACTCCCTCAAAGTACAAGTTATTTCTTCTCGGGTAGGTTCTGACCTCTACCTACTAATCTGTCCATATCTCCCTCATAAGAATTCCCAATTAAGTTATTCTAGTGGTTACAAATCCGTGACATATATAGAAATAATGTTTATGTTAATCATTTATTTTAATTCTCTACAGAATGTTCCCAAAAATTAAAACACAGAAGCTATCCTAACATATTCTTTCCTGATTAACCATTTTTTGACCACTGCTTACTAATTAGACCATATCTACCTCATATGGACTCCAAATTGTGTGATTCCAGTGGCTAAAAACCCGTGACACATATATCTATAATTCTTATGTTAAAAATTTATTTTAATTCCTTACATAATATTCCCAACAATTAAAACATAGAAGCTATCCTAACATATTCTTCCCTGATTAACCATTTTCTGACCACTGCTTACTAATTAGACCATATCTACCTCCTATGGACTCCAAATTGTGCAATTCCAGTGGATAAAACTCCATGACACATATATCTATAATTGGTATATTAACCATTTATTTGAATTCCTTACATAATGTTCCCAGAAATTAAAACGCAGAAGCTATCCTAACATGTTCTTCCCTGATTAACAATTTTCTGAACACTGCTTACTAATCAGACCATATCTACCTCATATGGGCTCCAAATTGAGTGATTCCAGTGGCTAAAAATCCGTGAGACATAGATCTATATTTTTCATGTTAACCATTTGTTTTAATTCCTTACCCATAGCCATACCTATGCAGAACTATCTACACCAGCCAAAGTATTCAAACATACATAATATGTAACATGATATAGCAACATCCATGACCAATCATCAAAGTTCTAAGATCAAAATCTCATATAAATATTACAAGTTTCAAATCTTTTCTTCAAAAAGAAATATTGTTAAACTTACCTTGAGCACTTAGTCCTATAGATTTCTCCTTCATATTTCTTCCTTTCTTCCTCTCCTTTCTTCACTCTACCTTGCTTCTATTTTTTCTCTCCCTCACTTGGACGAAATTCCAACGTTATAAGGGTGGTTTTTCTTATATAGACTATCAAATAATTTACTTTCCATAATCATGGGTCTACCTTATCACAATTAGGATGCACTTGGTTGAATTTTTGAAAAACAAACAATTTATGTTCTTGTCTTCCTCTTCCTTAGTCAAGATATGCATAAGAAAATGAGATTTGTATTTTGAAAATTATGATATGTCCTTAAGATAAGGGACAAGGTCGCTTTGATTTAGGGATTCATTTCTTTTTCTTTTGTCTTAATCAATTATGATAGGTTTGCATTTTTAGGTGGCCAATTTCCAACTCTTGAATCTTCCTTGCTTAACTAAAATTATTTGTGTAGGATAATGATGTTTTGTCATAATGCTATGTATTATTACCCACTTGCTAAAATTATGAGTGTAGGATATAGATGTTTTTTCCTAATGCCATGTATTATCATACCACTTGCTAAAATTATGAATGTAGGATATCACACCGCTTGCTAAATTTTTGTTTTAATGCCATGTCACCTAATCTTGATTACACCATTATTCCATTAATTTATTTTTATTTTTCCTCTTGGGTTTGGACTCATCCTTGCGCATTTTATTTACTTTGATTAAAATTCTACCTTTCATAATGGGCTTAGTCACATTTTCATAATTTTTGGGCTACCGGTCCAATTTCTATATCCTAGTTCAAGTCTATGTTTTATTTCTTCTTTAGGCTATCCTATTGGCTTGCTAAAAATTCATGTGAAGTAGAAAAACTCTATATGAAGTGTCCATAGGTGAAAGCCCAATTTATGGGTAGAGATACTAAACTTAGTAACTTTAACTCTTAAATTAGGAAAAATTATCCTAATTCAATCTTTTTGAAATTTTAATACCTCTATTTACTTCATAAAAATTTATCTTCCTTACCTAAGAATTTCACCTTTCTTTAGTATATTTATTTCTAATTTTTCCTCTTAAATTTTTTCTCTTTACCTATTTCATTAATGTTGGAACATTTCTATGCATACACGTAAGGTGAATAATTTTTAAGGATTATATTTCCTTAGATATCTAAAAATTTTCTAATAAATTTTATTTTCTTACGGGATGTTACATCTTGAGGTAGGCTGATTTAGTTAAGCATCAAGAAGAGCGGCTTAGCTAAGTGCCGCACAATTCATACTAAAGAAGAAAGAGTAAGTCCGTGACAATGGAGTCCCTTCTCTTATGGTGGTTAATTAAATGGTAGGGTGTGAAGGCTCTTATTATTTTGTCCCATTACACAAGACAAATTGTAGGGTCATTCCAATAAGAAAATGCCACAAAATGCAAAGACATCGGGGAAGCCGATCATCTATCTGTACAGTTATCTTGTGAAACTTTGATAACGACTTGGTCAAAAAAGGTAACTCAACCTAGAATAATTTTTCACATTATTCTTTTTTTTCTTTTATCATTAAAATATTATATAATATATCTCAAATAATTTTTTATTTAAATAATTATTCATATTAAAGTGTGAATTTTTTTTTGAAAAACTTTGATTGTATAATTACTGTTACTATTTTCAAATAATCACATATATCATTCAAATTATTGTCTATATTAGTATTTTTTATCATTCAAGCAGAATTTAGTGATATAATTTATTTACCGCTTACAAAAATCATCGGAATTATATATTTTTTATCCTATAACTATAAATATAGATTTAGCATATAAAATATATATCATGAAGTTTTAAGGATTCTTCTCCTTACTGAGTGAAAAAAAAATCTATTCTCATAATTCTGGTATTAAGAATTAAAGTAAATTATATTCACTTTTTAAAATTTATAAAAATTACTTATATTTTTTCTAGTTTTGATTGAAGATTAAAAATTCTCTTAAAATTTATAAAATATAACTTTACATTTTCTCACAATTTTTTAAAAATTACCTTAATTGTGTTATTTTAACATAAGTATTAATTTCATTCTTGTTGATTTAATCTAACTTGTAGCACCTAGCACCTCCAAAATCGTAATCGTAGAATGTTCCTTATTATCTATAAATCCTTGGCAATGACCACCTAGTCCATTATTTAACCTATTCACTTATATTGTTATCCTTCTTAGATAAGCATAAAAGTGCTTCAGGTTATCCCAAGCATTTTTAAAATTTCATTTCCTTATAGGCAACTAACTAGGCATGCTATGCATTACTTACATACATAAAGGATCTCATGCCATAAAGAAAAGGGGTACAGTCCATAATTTATAATACATCACATTATCAGCTGTCTAACAGGAATTAGCACTCATCTAGACCATTCCACATATATTACACCACCAAGGAAAATAGAATCTATAATAAGATGATTCAACCTTGAGACCCCTGTTGCTCACCTTTTGCTGGAGTACCTGAAATGTGATTATGTGGACATAAAAAGTGAGATGATAATCTCAATAGCTAGCAAATTTTTCAGAAAAATAGTTCACATTCCATTCCTTAAAATATCTCAAATTATTTCACTAAAACATAAGCACTGACCATACATTCATCATACGGCATCTTGGTCACACGGACCCATAACATCATGGTCTACTTACCCAGTGCAGTCAATACGGCCATACCTGCAAACGGCTGTGCATATCCTATTATTGGCCAATCGTGAGGTAAATGGGGCTAACTTGGCACCTTTTTGTGCACCCCCTAATTCCCTAGAATGCATACATAACATATTTTTAGACTATCATTCATCATAGCATAAAAGTCAGGCAACTAGTGAAATTTGATAAATTCAAGTTCATAAACATAAAGAGTGTTTTAAGGAAGAGCTAACAAATTTTTTTAGAAAAATAGAACACATTCCATTCCTTAAAACATTTCAAATTATTTCACTGAAACATAAGCACTGACCATACATTCATCATACGACATCTTGGTCACACGGACCCATAACATCATGGTCTACTTACCCAGTGCAATCAATATGGCCATACCTGTAAAGGGTTATGAATCTCCTATTATTGGCCAATCATGAGGGAAATGGGGCTTACTTGGCACCCTTTTGTGCACCCCCTTAATTCCCGAGAATGCATACATAACATATCTTTAGACCATCATTCATCATAGCATAAAAGTCAGGCAATCAGTGAAGATTCATAAATTCAAGTTCATAAGCATAAATAGTGTTTTAAGGAAAAGTTAGCTACCTCAATTTCAGCATAATCACTTCCTTTTCAGAGCTGCCAATGTTACTACCAGCAACTAAAACTAAAACATATAAGAGTTCTTAGTTAATGCATGCATATTAGTGCCCAAAGTCATAAATCTCTAATTTAAAATCTTCTGCTCCTCAAAACAAGACTATGATTTTGTTGAGATTTGGGGTTATTATTAAATATGACACAAGTCTTCTAAAAATTATAAAATTTTGTATGTTAATTCTCTCAGCCCTTAACTCTTCCATTAAACCCCAAAAACTACCTCCATAATCAGAACAGTGCAGATTAGTTTCAGTTCCATTTCTATTCTGTTTTGCGTTCATTTCGACTAGTAAAACTTCTTTAAAATTCATCATATTTTTTATGAAACATGATAAATATGTTATATAATCACCATAAAAATTTCAAGTAAAAAATAATTCATTTGACTCCTCAAATAACCCAAGTTTTAAGGCTGTCCCCGGTTATGGTCTGTTCTGCCTTATTTTCTGACTACCAAATTTCTACATTTTATTATGCGCCTTAAACTGCCCAGAATTTTCTAAAATTTTGTGGGATCCTTAATTAGGATTCTTGTAACATGTCATAACATGTTCATACAAATATTCAACATCTAACCCCTTCAAAAGTTTGTCTTTCCATCAACAGTCTAAGCTGTCCAGCAAATTATCCTCAACACTGTTTTAATTGCAAAAAGACCTAGTTGTAGGTTCTCAAAAATCATGAAAATTTCCAGAATTGATTATAAACATTTTAATACTCTTCTCACTAAAAATTAGAGAATTTAAAGGTCATTTACTAAATTTACTAAGTCAATATTTTCGGGTGTAAAAAGGTTTCTATTTTCTCAACATAACTCTTCTATGCTCTATGACCTTTACTAACTAGTCAGACCCTAAATAACTCATATGAACTCAAAATTTTGTGATTCCAGTGGCTATGTGACCGTGAGAAATGTATCTACAAATTTCATTTTAACCACGACTTTATATTCCTTATGGATTAGTCCCAGAAATTTGAAAACAGAAGATATTCTTCACCAGCCTGGATTCCAAACCCGATTCTGACCTATCATAACTTCATGGACTATAACTATATCATTTTACGTCCGATTGATGTGATTTCAAATGCTATGGAAATCTAACATAGGCTACAACTTCTATGCTGAAAATATTTTCATAGTTTAGATAGAAAGTCCTCCATGTAGGCCCAAAAATTAACCTAATAAACTCAAAACCGGTTTATAAGAAGTCAGACTTACCTTATGTAAACCTACTCCTATGGCTCTCAATTTGCAGCTTCTTTCTCCTCTTGGTTTTCTTTGCAACTTAGCCACGTTTCTTGCACCAAATATGGGTTGATCAAGGCTTCAAACCTCAGCAATCACTCTCACTCTTACTGCTTTATGGTGAGGGAAGAAAACTCTCCATTTTGTTCCCTAGTTTTCTTCACTCTCTTCCTCCTCTCTCAACCTTCTTCTTCTTGCTGGATACTCTCTCCCCATTCCTTCCTCTTCCTCTTTAGTTTTTTGGACCTCTTCCCTTTCTCATTTATCCCACTAGCATGAAGCAAGCTTGAGTGTTTTCTGCTGCACCATTTCTGAATGCAAGGAGGTGGCTGCCATGGGTGCAGAGGATTCCCTGGTTTTGCAGGGCAGGGAGCAGGTTTTTTTTTGCTGCCTCCACGTGGGTTTGCATGTATTCTAATGTGCTCAGTGAGGGAGTGGGTGTTTTACACATAAGAGAGACCTAGGCTGCAAAAAAAAACTATTGCATGAAGCTCTGTTTTCATGGCGTGAAGCTGCAGCAGAAGGTGTGTGTTTTTGCTTGTCTTTGTGAAGCAACGGTGGGCGTGAAGATTCTGCCATGTGAGTGTGTTTTTGCTGCTTGATGTGGAGCTGATTTTGCTGGCTTTGTGGATCACTCCCTCTGCTTTCATGTGGTGCCAACTCTGCTGTCTAATGGAGCAAACGTGGCATGCATTCTGCTAAGCAAGATGGCCTATTTTTCTGCTGCCATGTGGATATGTTGCTGCTTGGTTTATGGAGCAAGAGTTGGACGTTTTTCTGCTTGGTTTAGGAGCAAGGGTGGGGCATTTTTCTGCTGCATGTGATGCATAATCTTCTGCTAGTTTTGGTGCACGTTTCAGCTTGTTTTTCCAATGTTGCCTATGTGTTTTTAACCTACAAAGTGCTTGTGTTTTGTTTCAATTCATGTGCATGCATGGGTGGCTATATCTATTATGCTATGCATGGCATAAATGAGAGAAATGCATATATATATATATATATATATATATATATATATATATATATATATATATATAATAATGTGTATGGTGGAATATAGCATCACAAAATGCTTCTTCCTTCCATATTATGTTGCTAATCCTAAATTAGTAGCATCCTAAGGAATATATTTGTATCATATTCCTCTAATTTATGCTCCAAAAATATTTATTTATATTACTTCTAACCATGAAATGTTATCACATTTTTTGTAAAGTCTTTATTGTCAAACAACTATACATTTTAATTCTTGTTCCTATATGTCTTAATTTATCACTAATCCTAGGCTAGTAATGTCTAAAAAGATGTATTTGTGTTCTCTCTCCATCCATTATAATCTTAAGAATTTTTATTTACATTAACTATGTTACCTATTTTATACTTGCCTTATAATCATATAACTAAGCATCTTGATTACTTGTCATATGTGTTTTCTACTCATCCTTAAATTTATCTAACTTTATTAAAGGCTTAGGATGTTACATAACTCTCCTTTACAAATATATTTTAAAAAAAATCCTAAGAGTCTAACGGTGACTGTCAGAAGTCAAATGTACCTCGGGCTCTCTTTGTTTTTTCAGTACATTAGAAGAGGTCGAACCCACGACCTATCCCATACCCCCACCCCAACCCATCCACCTGAGCTAGCCTCAGGTGGCATGTACCTCGGGCTCTTTGAACATTGGTAATGTTGACTCAAAAATTATACCTTAAATCATTCTGCCAACCATATTAACGGCAACGTCATTTCTTTATTCGTTATGCTTCTTCTTCTTCCTTTTTTTTTCAGAAGATAAGGGGCAAGTTTTAGCTTGTAAATACCTTTAATTATAACATTTTTTATTATTCTAAATTGAATTAAACATTTATATTTTATGAAATTTAATTAAAATTTGTAATACCTTAATTTGAAATATCCTAACCACTTATCAGGCAATGGGTATCTATGTGTTGATTTTAAATATCAAATACGAGTATATTAAAGATGGTATATAAGTTTATTTTTTTATGTAATTAATATTGAAATATTTAAAGTAACGGCTATAAATAGTCTATAATTTTATAATTTAAAATATTTATATTTGGTTTGTTCTAATAATTAAATCAAATTTTGGATATTAAATATTTGAATATTATAATCATAACCCATTGAAAGGATTTTAGGTTTACTTTTATCATTTAAAAGTAGTAATTACTTATGAATAGATGTTTAAACCTATAATCTTTTAACATCTATCCAGGCCACTCAGTCACTAAATCGCACCTAGTTAAGTAAAATAAATTAATTCATCAATCTATATATACTTTTTTGTTTTTATCATCTATTTACACTGTAGCTGCACGCGTAATTTTCTAAACAATGATATATAGAAGTTTTTAATCAGAAAAAGAAAAAAGAAAACAAAATTTCAAAACGAAGAAGGTGCAAACAAGGAAGCACTTAAAAAAGAAAAAAAACTGAAAACTTGGGGCTTGTTTGATTCTGTTTTTGTTTTTTTATTTTAAAAAACCATTTCTGAAAATTATGTTTAAAATTTGTTCTGTAGAACAAAAATAAAAAAAATTTCGTTTGATAAACTATTTTGAAAATATGTTGTTTTTTTCTTTTTTGTGTTCTGAAAAAAAAACAGAAAGCAAAAACAATTTTTCCCTATTTCTGTTTTCCTGTTTTAAAAACAACTTGTTTTCAGAATTTGTTTCCGAAAAAATAACAAAAAACAGTTACCAAACAAGTTTTTTTTGTTTTGAAAACAAATAAAAACAGAAAATAGTTTTTAAAAATTAGAAACAAACAAGCCCTTAAATCTTAAACTTAGAAATTGGGAAACAAATAATAGTGCATACCTCTATTAAGCCAAAGCACAAGAGGCTTTGTGAGGGTGCTTCTTGAGCTTCAAAGAACCAGTAGAACAATGCATTTTCGTCACTACGTGACTGTGGCCTCAGCTTCATGTAACATCTTTAATTTTGTTTCTTTTATTGATAAAAGTATATGTATATTTAATTAAGGAAATAAAATTTATTAGAAAATATTTTAGATATCTAAGGAAATATAATCCTTAGAAATTCTTCACCTTATGTATATGCATAGAAAATGTTTCTAACATTAAGAGAACAAATAAAGAGGGAAAACCTAATAGGAAAAATAATTAGAAATAACATACTAAAGAGATGCAAAATTCTTGGATAAGGAAGATAAATTTTTAGAAACAAGTAAAGTTCTTCAAATTTCAAGAACATTGGATTAGGGTAATTTTTTCTAATTCAAGAACTAGAGTTACTAAGTTTAACATCTTTACCCATACATTGGACTTTTACCTATGGACACTTCATATAGAGTTTTTCCACTTCACATAAGTTTCTAGCAAGCCCATTGGATAACCTAGGCAAGAAATAAAACATAGACTTGGACTAGGATATAGTAATTGGATCGATAGCCCAAAAATTATGAAAATGTGACCAAGCCCTCTAAGAAAGGTAGAATTTTATCCAAAGCAAAGAAAATGGGTAGGAATAAGCCCAAATCCAAGAGGAAAAATAAAATAAAATAAAATAGGTGATTATATAATAATGTAATAATAATAAAGATTATGTTACATGGCATTAAGACAAAAATTTAGCAAGTGGTGTGATTCTACATTCATAATTTTGGCAAGTGGCATGATAATACAAGGCTTTAGGACAAAAACATCTATATCCTACACTCATAATTTTAGCAAGTGGTATGATAATACATGGCATTAGGACAAAACATTCATATCCCATACAAATAATATCAACCAAATAATGGAGATTCAAGGGCTGGAAATTTGCCACCTAAAAAGGCAAACCTATCATACTTGTTTAAGACAAAAGAAAATGGAAATGAATCCCTAAATCAAAGGGACCTTGTCCCATATCTTAAGAACATATTATCATAATTTTCAAAATACAAATCTCCTTTTCCTATGCATATCTTGACTAAGGAAGAGGAAGACAAGAACATAAGTTGTTTGTTTTCCAAAAATTCAACCAAGTGTAATCTAATTGTGATAAGGTAGACCCATGATCATGAAAGGTGAATTATTTGGTGGTCTATATAAGAAAACCCACCCTTATAACATTATAATTTCGTCCAAGTGAGGGAGAGAAAAAATAGAAGCAACGTAGAGTGAGGAAAGGAGAGGAAGAAAGGAAGAAAGAGGAAGGAGAAGTCTAGGGGACTAAGTGCTCCAGGTAAGTTTAACAATATTTATTTTTGAAGAAAACTTTTGAAACTTATAATATTTATATGAGATTTTGATCTTAGAACTTTGATGATTGGTCATGGATGTTGCTATATTATGTTACGTATTGATCTTACATGTGATGTATGTTTGAATACTTAGGTTGGCGTAGATAGTTCTGCATGGGTATGGCTATGGTTGGCAGAATTTTAAGATTCGGTGTTTTAATTTCTGGGAACAATCTATAAGGAATTAAAATAAATGGTTAACATAAGAATTAAAGATATATCTGTAACGGACTTTTAGTCACTGGAATCATTCAATTTGGAGTCCATATGAGGTAAATATGGTTTGATTAGTAGTCAAAGGTCAGAAAATGGTTCATCAGGGAAGAATATGTTAGGATAGTTTCTGTATTTTAATTTCGGGGAATTATCTGTATGGAATTAAAATAAATGGTTAACAAAAGAATTATAGCTATGTGTGTCATGGATGTTTAACCACTGGAATAATTCAATTTAGAGTTCATATGTGGTAGATATGTTCCGATTAGTAAACAAAGGTCAGAAAATGGTTAATCAGGGAAGAATATGTTAGGATAGCTTCGGTGTTTTAATTTCTGGGAAAATTCTATAAGGAATTAAAATAAATGGTTAACATATGAATTATATATTTATGTGTAATGGATGTTTAGCCACTAGAATCACTTAATTTGGAATTTCTATGTGGGAGATATAGTCAGATTGGTAAGTAAATGTTAGAATGTACACGAGAAGTAATAATATTGAATTTAAGGGAGTAATAACAAAACGATTTATTACTTGTTTGCTGATATGATTAACATAATAGTTTTCTATAATTGTCTTAGATTTCCATAGACACCAAGATCACCTCAATCGGAGTTAAAATGAGGGAGTTATGATCTGATTAGTGAGCAAAGGTCACAGAACACGGCATGGGTGCTTCAAGCACAGGTTAGCCGTGTTTGGGGCTATTTTTGAGTACATTTAAAGTATTTTTAAAGTATGGCCGTGTCTTGGAACATGGCCAGACCGTGTTGAAAGCTGGTTAAGCCTATTTTCAACATTTGTCTACCCTAGATGAACCTCTTTAACTATAGGGTAATAGTAGAAATCAAATTGGAGAACAATGCTTTATAAATTTGTAAGAACATGTGTTGGAAATTATATAAATAAGAAGAAAATTACTAAAGTCCAAGCATAAAGAGAAGGTTAGATATGATGAAAACCTACATCAAGAAAATAAAGAAATAAAATTAATATTAAAAAAAGAAGACGAATCTTATAAATGAAAATAATAAATGACTAGTATATGCCATAGCCATTGCCATTGTATGAACTTCTTACCATCTTAAGTGTGAAATTCTGACATGGAAATATTTTATAAAGTGATATTTTAAATGGTTATGTTCATGGCATGATTACCAATGATTTATGGTAGTAGTTATATTTTGATGAACATACTTGTTATTGAAAGCATATTTTTGGCTATCATTGTGAAAAGAAAAGAAATGAGCACGGTCACATGGCAATTCATGTGGTGCACCAGTAGGGGACGCCCTACCAACGGTTATGATCATGTTAATAAGAAAAGAAAGAGAAAGTGGGCCATGTCGGACGGAGCAAGAAAAGCCCGTACCGAAGAGTAGAAGATACTCACCCTAACCGGGGTAGCTTGAAATGAGAATAAGTTAATGGCCATCATATGATATTCTAAAAATAGTTAATCCTGTCATACATATCATTACTGTATGATTCTTATGTGCATAGATATAATGCATTCATGTGACCAAAGATATTTTCTGTAGTTTATACAGCTGAACATAACGTGATGAGCTATATTGATGATGATTTATTGTTGAACTTACTGGGATTTAATTCTCACTATATTTCCATATCATGTTCAGAAAATTAGTTATGCAGATTTTTCTATAGCTCTGACTTTTAGTGCACGTTGGATCGAGTACTTTATGTTGGGCAGATCCCAGAAACAAATAAAATGTTTGTGGTCGAGTTGGCTTAGATCCCGGTGAAGGTGTAACCACCTGCACCTGTATCTCCGAAATTGGTCAACCAGAATAAATAAGATGTAAATTTTTATGTGTTTGATATGTTGTACGTATGTTTTGATTAATGACATGTATGTGAACTTTGTATTGTATAAATTAAATAAATGTTATATTGAGTTAAGTTGTAACGAGGTAATAACTTCATTGTATTTTAAAAAAAAATTGATACTTAAATGGAGTTGTTACACTTCACATAACCAGCATAGTGTCTGAATTTCACTGGTGGCTGCCCCAACAAGTTCCTAACTATGTCAGCCTCCTGCTGCCATGCTTGGTCCTCAACAGAATATCCGCTTCTGTTGCTTCCATGAACGGTAGAAACGGAGGAGATTACCAGAGTTGTGAGCAGGATGCAACAAAAGAGCAAGCGGCAGAAAGTGGTCATTGAATATACAACTAAATAGAAAGAGGTATCTCTATGTCTTGGATACTCTAATCAAAGGGTGAGGCCTGTTGCCTACACAGTGGAAGTGAGGACTGCAAGTTATCGCACATGGTTATGTAAAGAAACAAAAAGTAATTAAATAAATAAAAGAACAAGGAAAAGAAGCTACCATTTTCCAAAATTTAGTGGGCTCCATGTTAAGTTTATGGGATTTTATTTATTTATAATTTTGACATATTATATAATTACTTTATAAGTGAATCCAAATAGGTTTTTCTTTTGTTAATTTTTTGCTATTTTATAATTTTAGAGTATAATTGTATACATAATTTTAGTGTGTTTATAAATTTGTAGTTCCATATGAACCTATATGGTCTCAGTGTCATGGATACTCTAATCAAAGGGTGATACCTGTTGCCTACACAGTCGGGAGTGGGGACTGCGAGTTATCGCACATGGTTATGTAAAGAAAGAAAAAGTAATTAAATAAATAAAGGAATAAGGAGAAGAAACTACCTGTAATAGCTCTAAAATAAAGAAAAATTCTAAATAAATAAAAAAATTTGAATAAAAAAAATTTGAATGTAAGAGAGGATTATGATAAATGAAGATAAGTACCATTGAAAATATATTTATTTATCATATGGGTTGAAGAATTATAAAGATAATATAAAGATTTACATTTTGAGATCAAAATGCAATTTTCTAAAAGTTTAAGGGTCAAAATGTAAATAATAAAAATTTACAAAGACTTCCCTCACAAATTAAATTTTTACAGAATGGTCCCCCTAATATTTTAGGCAAACCTGCAGCAAATATGGCGTGGAAAATCTAAATCTCTCTCTCTCCCTCCCTAATTTCTCTCTCTAAAAATCTCAAAACTTCTCTCTAGAATTCTAATACTCTCGGACGTCGGATTTTGACACTACCACCGCCAACGGATTCAGAACGACGAGATCTACAAATTCATCCGATTGGTTTTTCAAAAATTGGTCAAAAAATAGAAGGAAAAACTATCTAAAGAGGTAAGCTCTAAAACTCATATCTATGGTTCTCAAATCCAAAAAATAATACCGTAGATGGATCTAGCATGTAGCAAAACTTTAGGATCTCAAATTTTAGCATGAGGTCATGTTTCACGTGCCCCCACGCGAGACTTCTTCTTCATAGCATGAATTCCATGTGCAATGCGTGGCCTGAAACCCTGTTACATTGACTTGCGTTAATCAAGCTCCTAAAGGCTAAATTTCAAGATTCTGAAGTTATTTCTTAGGTTTTCGAACTCTTCGGACTCGTTTTTGGAGACTATTTGGCCACATTTGGATTGAAAACGTGCATTTTGGAGTTGTCTAACTTGGAACCTTAATTTTTTGAGTATATAATTCATTCTATAACTTACCCTATGCTCTTTTTGAACTTTAAATGTATAATTGGTCCTGTATATGCTCTATTTATACTAATATAAATCTCTGAAATGGGTGAAGTTATAAGATCTGTTCACTAAGTTGTCAACTCACTACACGATATTTACATGTTTTTCAAATAAGGATACAAAGTCTGGTCCTGTAAAATAAGAAATAAGTTAGGTGACATACTCTCTGGGTGAGCCTACGTTGTTTTCAAGGCTCACATTATTTGGATTGTACTGTATTTGTAATCTAGAGTATGCTTAGATGCCACAGATAGGTTCTCTGCTTCTGCTGTTACTATGATATTTATAAACTTAGTATGTATATTCCGTATACATGGAAGAACCTATATGTACCTGTTTCCATGATAAAATACTGTATTATGCATCTTATGGCAAATATCACTTGTGATATATGTGTCTCACGTGCCTTTAAATTAGGGGCATGACACTACCATTTTCCAAAATTTAGTGGGCTCCATGTTAAGTTTATGGGATTTTATCTATTTATTTATTTATAATTTTGGCATATTATATAATTATTTTATAAGTGAATCCAAATATGTTTTTCTTTTGCTAAAATTTTGCTGTTTATAATTTTAGAGTATAATTGTATACATAACTTTAGTGTGTTTATAAATTTGCAGTTCCATATGAACCTATATGGTCTCAGTTAATTATTTCTTTATTAAAATTAAATAAAATTACTTTTATAACTATATAATGTCATAATTAGTGTGTTCAATATTTGCATATATTTAAAAAAAGACAGAATATGAAATTGGTTATTTTTTTTGTGTTTGTACAAATATTTATAGGTATATTCTAGAGACAAAATAGACAACTAATCACCCTAGTAAAAATAATAAATAAAATTGATTCTACTTAACCCATAAGTTTCTCTTAAATGATTATAGAAAATTGGCTCATAACAGAATAAGAAACTATATACAATACAGCTATTTAACAAAAAATATTTGACAAATATCTTTAGTAATTACATCAGTAAATATCCCAAAACTAAAGATAGTTTCAAGAGTCAACACTTTCCACAACTTTCTAGATTTTTCCAACTCTGCCAACACTTGCCCTCAAGGTAGCATGAAAATATCACTCATGGCAAGCTTGTTGACAAGGTTCTCATACTGTGCCTTAGCAAGTGCCTTGGTTAGTATATATGCTATTTGGTTTGTGGTAGGGACATATGACATACAAAGAACACCACTATCAATCTTCTACTTAATGAAATGTTTATCCACTTTTACATGTTTTGTTTTGTCATGTAGAACCGGATTACAAGTTATAGAAATAGTAGCTTTATTGTCATAATAAACTCTAACAGATGTATGTGTAGGGACCTTTAACTCTTTTAGGAACCTTTTTATCCATAACACTTCATAGAATCTATATGCTATAGATTGAAACTCTGCTTTATCATTACTTATTGCAACAACACTTTGTTTCTTACTTTTCCAAGTTACCAAATTTTCTCCTACAAATGTACAATAACCTACAATAAATCTTTTATCACTCACATTTCCTGTCCAATCTGCACCAGTGTATGCTACTACCTATATATGACCTCTATTTTTAAATAAAAGTCCTTTCTTATAATCCCTTTGAGATATCTTAAGATTCTAAATACAATCTCAAAGTGTGTAGACCAGGTGAGTGCACAAATAGGCTCACAAAATTGATTGCAAAAGCTATATTAGGTCTAGTATGGGCTAAATAGATAAGTCTTCCAACTAACCTATGGTACCGCTCTTGATTAACAACTTTATTAGCTATTACTGCTTCTGGCATTACATTAGGTTCAATTAGAGTACTAACTACCTTACACCCAATTATTCTAGTTTCCTTGAGTAAATCAAGAACATATTTGTGCTTATTAATAAAGATACCTTGCTTGGACCAAATTCCATGCCTAGTAAATACTTCAGATTCTCCAGGTCCTTGATATCAAACTCGGTCTCAAGTTGCTTTTTCAATTTGCTGATCCCAAGGTAATCTTCTCCGGTCATGGTTATGGCATCTAAATAGACTATTGGAATGGTCACTTTACCGTTAGTGAAATTTTTAAAGAATAAAGTGTGATCATTTTGGCTTTGTGAAATCCATGCCCCCAGGCAACATCTTCAAATTGTTCAAATTGTGTCCTAAGGGACTGTTTTAGGCCATATAGGGCTTTTTTTAAAAAAAATTTGCACACCTTGTCTTTTCTAATTTTTTTTCAAATATAGGTGGCAAGTACATATACACATCTTATAAGTCTCCATTTAAGAAAGCATTCTTAACATTAAACTGATGGAGTGGCCAATTAGAGTTAATTACAAGAGAAATAAGAATTCTAATAGAATTAATTTTAGCAACAGTGGCAATAGTCTCTTAGTAATTGATACCATGAGTTTAAGTAAACCTTTGCGCTACAAGCCTAATTGTGTATCTTTCCACACTTCCATCTACTCTACATTTCACTGGGAACACCCATTTGCATCCAACAACTTTTTTTGTTTTTGGGCAAATCACTAACACTACATATGTTATTTTTCTAAAGGCATTTATCTCTTCTATCACTGCCAATTTCCAATTCAAGTTACCCAGTGCTTCCTATATTGTTCTCAGAACAATTAGGTTAGAGATCCTAGACACAATAGCTTTATGGGAATTTGACAAATTTTCATAAGACAAGTATTTTGTAATAGGATGCTTAGTACATGTTTAGGCTCCCTTTCTTAAAACAATAGGAAGATTGAAATTAGAGGTAGGTGAAGTAGAAAAAATAGAAACAGAAGAGGGATTACTCTGAATGGAGGGCGTAGTACTCGGTTTTTTTAATTGCACATTTTCTAGAGAAATAACTAGAACAATGATACATATATGGAACTTTTCTCCAAAATAAGCCTGAAGCTTAGGTGAAGGATTGTCCATTGGTAGTAGTTCTCCCCTATTTCTAATAATGATCAGGCACAGTAGAGTTAAGAGTACTAATTTCCATATTCCAAAAAAAAATCATTTGGATTAATTAAAGGATTAGATGTCTTTGGAATAGGTAAAGTGTCCCAAAAATTATTATTGTCTTCCACTAAATTCTCCCCCTGAAGAAAATTCTTTTGAAAGAAGGGTTGATTCTTAACAAAGCTTACATCCATGCTTTCAAAGAATTTTTTGGTGATATGATTAAAGCATTTGTAATCCTTTATGTTAGATGTATATCTAATAAATACACATTATTTAGCTTTTAGATCAATTTTGAGCAAAACTAGTTGGTATATACACATAACAAAGACAACCAAAAACTTTTAGAGGAAGATCAATTGTAATACGAGTAGTGGAAATTTTTTTAAAAAATTGAGTTTCTAATTTCAAAACTCAAGATGTCATTCTATTTATGAGATAACAAGTAGTCAAGAGTATGTTACCCCTAAGATATTTAGGAACAGTCATAGACAACATAATGCTTGAATAACTTTAAGTAAATGTCTATTTTTTCTCTTAGCAATTCCATTTCATTATGGGGTATTGAAAAGTTGATTGGTGGATAATACCATTTTTCAAAATAAATGTTCCCAAATATTTATTAAAATATTCAATTCCGTTATACATTCTTAGAATGCTAATTCTAGTTTGAAAATGATTTTCAATCATGATAAAAATCTTTAAAGCATTGTTCAAGTTCAAACTTCTTTTCCAATAAATAAACCCAACACACTCTAGTATGATCATTAATAAAAGTTACAAACCATTTTTTGCTAAATAGTGTATTAACTTTAGATGTGCCACAAACATCACTATGAAACAAATAAAATGGTTTTGAAGCAAAATAATATTTTATGGGAAAAGAAGTACGATAGTCTTTAGCCAAATGACAAGCTTCACAATGTAGAGTTGAACAATAAAAACCTTTAACTAATTTTGGAAATAAATGTTTAACATATGGAAAACTAGGATGTTGTAGTCTTCTATGTCATAACATAATTTGATCACAAATAGAATTTGAACTAGTACTACCTAACCTAAGAGATTTTTCATTCCCAAAGAAGTTTACATCAAACTATTATAGCCCATTTATTAGAACCTTTAGACAATTTCTTGGTAGAAAGGAGATTACATGCAAGTTTAGGAACATGCAAAACTGATTTTAAAGTATTTCATCTAAAATTTTAATATGTCCTTTGCCAACAATAGAAGAAAAAAAATTCGATTAACAAATCTAATTTTTTCCATACTAGAACAAGGATAATAAAAAATAAATAATTGGGAGTAGTAAGTCATATGATCAAAGGTCCTTGAATCAGTGATCCAAGGACCAGATTGTCTAAGAATAGAAATAGCTAGAGAATTATTACTTGTTTGTACCATAGAATTATTACATATTTTTGTCATAGAATCGATAGGAGCATTATGTTGTGAATAGGAATTTTAGCAGTTTAATAAAATGATACAATTGTTGTTTACTGAACAGAGATGATTTAGTCTTATATTTGAATGTTTTTTGTAAAGCTATTTGATGGAGTCATTGTCAATGACCAATAAAAAATTCTTTTTGTAGCATTGAGGACATATTTCAATAAAAACACCATAATGACTAAACTGAATTTTTACTAAAACTTTAGGGACTAAAATAAAGTTTTCCCTAATTAAAAGCCTCAAATAAGTTGTTGTAATTTCTCGTTAATTTTTTTATTTTACAAAAATTGGACAATATTCACATTGAAAAATATAAAAATTGTATCATCACGAATAATTATATCATTTGTCAAAGTAAAATTCAAATGGAAAGGAAAAAAATAAAAAATAAAAACTTTCAAACAATTTTGAACATTTTGACTATATGGGTAGAACGTTGTCTTGAATTTTCACAATTTCAATGTAAGAAGAAAAGTTAATATCATTGTGATTTAAGAACAACATGTAAATACATATCAAGATACTAGAAACAGTGACTAGGTCAGCTAGTAAAACTAAGAGATTGAAAACACACTTGTATTAAGACAATGAACGAATGATAAAAAATCTAAGAAACAAATTGAGAACAGGGAAAATGCAGAAGTAGCCCCTCTACTTTCATAATCTGTTAGACTCTAGAATTCACCCAAAAGAAAGAAATTTATTATTAAATTTAATTCCTTGGTGACATTCACAACGCACATTCTTTCCTTTAGTGGTTCCACTGAACAAGAAATTCCAATTCTAAATAAAGAAAATAAGCATTTCTCTATTTTGGGATGAACTAGTGTCATGATCTCCCATTGGTCTTTTAAAGCTTCCACTATCTGTTGTGCCTCTGTAGAGAGAATAGTTGGGTCCATAATTTGCAAAAATATTATTAGGAAATGCACTTTCCATGTAGTTATAGAGAGTTTGACCATCTTTGAATATATCTTCTGTTGGTCTTCTTTTGGTTAACATTTTCAAAACAAGAATCCAAAAGTTATACATGTCACTCTCTATTAACATCTCAAAACCCATTTCATGTTATGAAACATTGTAAATTCATCAATGCTCATAATTACAACATCAACCCAAAATCAAGGGAAGATTCTCAACAAAAAAAGAGAATGAAATTACCATGACTTTATAGCCAAACAATATTAAAATATACCTCGAAGAGAATAGCCAATTGTACCTTTTATTCTAAATGTGCAACTTTACATATTAGAGATGCCTTTAATAGATGGAAGAAGTCTTATTAGCCCAAAATACTCACACAAGCAACCATGTCGCCATCAAGGACATTGCTTGGCTCTAAATCACAGTGAACAATAGGTTTCTCGTATTAGTAGTGAAGATAATGTAATGCAGAAGTAACATCAATAATAATATTTCATATTTGATCAAACAAAAAATACTTGGATGATCCATATTTTTGGCACTTGAATGCAACTATTTTTCTAAACTTACGATCACCATGTACTAAAAAACTAGAGCTTTAAATTCACAGTCCTTGTAATATGTTCTAGAGCAACATGGTAAAACCTTTACCATATTTCATCGCCTTATATCTCTAAGTACATTACATTCGTCCATGAAACTCTTATGAGCTTCCTTGATTTGAAAGTTGAGTACCTTTATTGCAAAAATTTCTTAAGACTTGAGACCTCCCTTTTACGTAGAGATAACACTTTCAGATCCTATTAAGTTGTTGATAAAGAACCCATCAGTGGCATTGTGGAAACTTTGGTATGACACTTTAGAAAGAAGGTCAATTGTTGGTGAGCTTGAAGAGAATTTCCTGTTTCATTTCCTCATATGAGAAATTGAAACAATCAATAGTAATAGAAGAAGAAAAGGAACGACACTACTTATCATTGTCACCAACTTGAAACTATGGTGTTTCCTTTTTTTGATAACTTTGGTAGGGCATGGTGGTAACTTAAGCTCTAAGATGCCTCCATAAAGCTTACTATTGATAGCTATTGATATTGCACTTGCCTTGCTAAAAACACCTATGTTTATCACCTCATTGTTTAGCATGTTAAAAGAAACATTCAAGTATTGTAAAACATAAATATGTTGCAAGCCTTTTGCAATTGGTCCAAACAAGTTTCTTTGTGATAGGTCTAAATACCGAAGACTTTTTAATGAAGTTAAAGAAGGAATGGTTTCTTGGAAGAAATTGCCTTGTAAATATAGGTACTCTAAGCTCAAACAGTTTCTAATGGTTTCAAGAATTAGTCTGGAAAGATGATTTTGAGAGACATATAACTTAACAATATTTTTTAGCTTGCTTACCTTGACAGAGATATTACCATTGATAAGCTCATTTTGTGATAGGTCTAGGTACTGCATGTTTTGGAAATTTGTAATACTTGGAGGTTTCCTATGATGGTTAGTATTTCTCTAGATAGTTTGTTTTCCTCTGGATTTAATTATTACATCTTTTCAAACTTTTCAAAAGTAGCTGGGATCATCTCAATAAAATAATTATTTTCCATGACCGAGACAATCAAGTTAATGAGATTTCCTAATTCTATATGAATTTTTCCAAATATCTAATTACCCTCTAGGTATAGTGCAATAAGTTGGGCAGAAAAATTGCCTATAGTATTGGGTAAATGACCTCCAAAGGTATTGCCACCTATATCCACAAACTTCAACTTGCTACAATTTACCAAAGATGATAAAAGCATAGTTGCATTTGTGATTGAAGTTGTGATAGGACTTTAGATATTATTTTCTTTAATTTGCAACACTTGGAGATTAGGAAGGGTTAGGAAAATGTTGGCTCCAAGAGCCATTAAATTGATTAAATGCAATTTCAAGATGGTAGTGTAAAGAAAGGAAGGAATTGTACCAAAACGTTTGTTGGCACCTACTTCCAATATTGTCAAATTTTTTAGAAGGCCTATTTCTTCTTGTATATTCCTCTTGAAGTTATTATAATCCATAGAAAGAATTCTAAGGGAAGAAAGATTCCAAATAGAAGTTTGGTATTTGTCTTGTTAAACTGAGTTTAAAGCAACTAATGACATTGATAGGAATTTCCTCGGCCAATGTTTTATTGTTGAGAGAAAGCATTAGTAGTTGAAACAAACAACCCAACTCTAGTGGGATTCTTTGTGGAAGCTATTGTTATGGAGTGTGATACTTTTGAGAAAAGAGAGATTGCCAATGTGTGGTTATATAAATCCATGCAAGTTATATCAATCTAACTTAATAAATTTTTGGTGCTTGGAGCTTCAAGTGATACTATACTAGTTGCAGAATTGTGCAGAACTATTCCAAGAGGCCAAGATTTTATAAGGATCATTGGGTATTGTTTCTTTGAAGTTGAGCAAGGCCAAATGACTAGTCTCATTTCCTAATGAAAAAGCTAGTAGAAACCACATCAAAGTGAATAAAAAAGAAAGTGAAGGCATATGCACCAAAATGGAAGTAACATGACAATAAAAGACTTCATTGTTGAGAGTTATAGGTTTGGTAAGTAGTTGTGAAACTAGGTTGAATTTAAATACAAGAGCAACACACGCGTGCGTGTGTGTTATGAATGGTTCACACCCAAGAGGGGGGTTGAATTGGATGTTATAAAATTTTGCACTAAAGAATGGAAGTGAGAATGAGTTTGAAAAAAATTTCTCAAACTTTAAAACAAGCCCTTTAAAAAACTAGAAAACTAAGTTTTATGCAAAAGATTAAAACCAAAAAGCACTTCAAATAAAAACCAAGTAAATGAGAAAAACTTATACACAAGCAATCAAGCTAAAAGATGAATATAGAAGCATAAATGAAACCAAGCTTTAAGATGTAAAAATGCTTAGAAAAACTAGAAAAATTAAACAATAAAGAGGAGAAGAAAACATAGAGATTTATACTGGTTCAACTCAACTACCAAGTCTATATCCAGTCCCCAAGTTATGACTTGATATTTCACTATAACATAAGTTTAAATAGGGCATTTTTGAGCTACCACAACAAGACAACTCAACCAAGTTGGAATATCGAGTTCTAACACCACTTAAAACACTTTACAACAAATCCACACAAGTTCTCACACCTAAAACTCGTCAAACTTCTCAGAAGAAATAATGTAGAAGGCATGAATCCTCTCTTATATAGTATATGTAATACAAATTAAGTTTATATTAAAAAAGAAAAGAGAATAAAGAGTTCATTTACCACCAAAATAAAAGGTTAGGCATAGTTTTTCTTGTTCTCCAATGTTCAAGACATCAGGTATTTATAGGAAAATGAGAAATATAGTTGTTGGGGTTCATTTACCACCAAAATTAATGAAATCCAACTATTGTAAGGCTATAAATTTCTTTCTTATTCCATTAATAGGCGCTTGATAATCTCTAAAGGCACCTATTGTTCTATAAATTCAATTTTTAGAACAACATCGGCATCTACTAGCTAGATAAGCACTTGTTAGTGCTTCTTATCTTTATTTTTCAAAATTCAGAAGCTAGCAGGTGTATAAGGCAATCAATTGGCACCTATCGGTCATTGTTATATAAGTTTTGCTCTACTTAAGCCATTAGGTGTAACATCCCCCGATTTTTTTAATAGAAATTAATTTTAATAGTGAAGGGAAGGAAAGAGAATGAAATAAGACATTGAAGAAACCCTAGAAAATTATAAAGTACCTAAATGGTAAAAAGGAAAACTAGAAGGGGACAAATTATAATTTTCTAATCCTTTGAGGCTAGAATCGAACATCGGGAAATGAGCTAGGGATATGTTTTGGTTGTGACCCCAAAACCCTTTGGCATATTTTTAAGAAAGGAATTAAACCATTTGGAGAATTTGAGGAAGTCAAACAAGGTCTTATTCAAGGAGCTAGTTAGGATTTTAAGGGATGGTTAGGGGATATAGTTGGCATGAGATTATTGGCTTCTTAGACAAGCTTCATTATTATATTGTTTTCCCAAAGACTTCTTGATGAAGTCGACAAGAAGGAGGGGGGAGAAGAAGACCCACGGCCAAGAAAAGAGAAACCATAGAAAGAGAAGAGAAGGGAGGAGGAGAGAGAAAGCAAGGGAAGGGAGGATTAAAGTAAATTTCATAGGAATTATCCTCTTTAATCTTCCTTTCACTCTTCATCGAATTCCAAAAGGTGGTTTTGATGGTGAGATTGCAAGATTTTTGAAGGAAATGAGAGCTAAAGGTTGGTCTAAAATAAGGAGATTCCCAAGTATAATTTTATAATAATTAACTTGGTAGGTTTAACATTAATTTTTCATTAAAATGCCATGTCTTTTGGAAGATCTAAAGTTTTTCAAATCTCATTTTTTGATTATGCATGATGCATATTTGTGATTATCCATAGAGAGTGAAAGTTTGGATGCATGTATAATACATGTTTTGTGCTGAAATTTGGCTTGAAAAGAGTAAAAATTGTTGCCTTGAATGGATGGTTTTGAACTTCATGATTTTTATCGAATTTGAAAATATGTTAAACACAAAAGTGGTAGCCCTGTGTCTTAGATTTCTAAACCCTCTGTAGTTACCTTAATCAGCTTTAAAATGAAAGATTTATGCCCCAGTGAATGAAGTGAGGTCAGATATAACACGCTGAGTCACAATGCTATTTTTAAGCCCTGTTTCACCTATTTGTAATCCTAATTTTTCAAAATAATAAACATAAAATTTGTAGATTATTGTCTTACTTTTCATAGACATTGAAATCACCTAAATAAGAGTTAAAATAAGGGGTATATGGTCTGATTAGTGAGAGAAGGTCAGGCTCATTATAAACCTAAAACACAGGACATGCCATAGCAAGGCCATGTTTAGCGCAGGTGAGAGTTTAGTGCAACCTAGAGCATGGCCATGTTACAGGACATAGTCAGACGTTGTTAGGGGCTATTTTAGCTTAGTTTTAACTGTTTTTTACCCTAAATGAACCTCATTAACTAGATGATAATTATAGAAACCAAATTGAAAGAGAATGCTCTATAATATTTGTGATACAATACTAGTTTTCACCATTTCTTGTAATGACAAGCATGACATATGTTGTGAATTAATACATATTTGTTAAATGACGAAGGTGATGATGTAATGTCTATGCTATTGTATCAATGCATGATGATTAGATGCTATGATGTTTATGCTATTGTATTAATGCATGATAATTAAAGGATATAATTTTTATGCTATTCTATCAATGCATGATGATTAGATGGTATGATGCATACATTGTTATATGATGATAGATGGATTAATACATATTTGTTAAATTATGTAATGATGAATTGATGAGTTGACACTAAGGCTTGTGAAGTGTAATGAATACATGGTTACACGATGTTAGATGTATGAATACATATTTGTTATATGTTGATGACGATGGTGAATATGATATCATGAATGTAGCTGAAAATAATAACAAGACGAAATAAGTTTCAAGATAACCCTTGCACTAGTAAGGTGACCATTCGGGTCGTATGGCTACTCTGACCATGGTGGGTGAGTAGCGAGGGGGTATCGCTCATCGATATGCTATAGTGAAGTGTGAGTAGTGGGGGAGAATGGCTCGTGCCTCCCTATTGCGAAAGAGAAAATAGAAGAGACGAATAACAACGGTAAGTGAGTAGCAGGGGGAATGACTCATATTACCTTAAGGAGAAAAGAGAATAGATGAATATCTGTAGTAAGTGAGTACTGGGGGGTGGAATGACTCACATTACTATGTTTTTGTGCTATGTTAATAGCAGGGGGAATGACTCACATTGCTGTGTCTTTGTGCTATGTGAGTAGTAGGGGGAATGACTCACATTGCTATGTTTATTTGCTATGTGAGTATGGGGGGAATGGCTCACATTGTTGTGTTTTGGAATATGTGAGTAGCGGGGGGGAGGGGAATAACTCACATTATCATGTTGTTGAGACAGAGAAGTTGATGAGTAAGTAGCCACCATACATGCTAATTTTGTTATTTTGTAAACATGGAAATTGAGTATATGTGTATAATATATTTTCATCATACTACCTGTATGTAGCAGGCATATGCTATCAATAAATAATATTTTTCTATAGTTTATACAGTTAAACATAATATTGTGATGATTATTTATTATATGACATGTTTAATGTTGAACCTATTAAGACAATGTTCTCATTAATGTTTGGTGTTATGTTAAGATAAAAGTAGTTGAGATGTCAACAAATCTTCTTGTTGATGTTTTGGAGTTCCAAATGGTAGAAATATCCTAGTTGGGTCCGTCACATTTATGCAATAAAGGTTGTAGAGAACTCGATGCTAGCACCACTTCTTCTACCCTCTATACCCCAGGGGTGATGTGCGGTATAAGGACTTATGTTAGGATAGTGTAACTATGTGACTCAATGTTACTCCTGTATGAACTCTAATCACAAATATAGTTTTTGAGTATGATGGTTATGAAATATATGCTGCTTATATACATGTGTATTATTTGATGTTTGAATTGGGATAGTTGCTTCCATATTAATCCTAAAAAAACTTGGTCCTTACATTAGGCACTTGCTAAGCTTAACAAGCTTCCAAGGCACTTTGAAAAACCATGACTTTAAGTAAACTTTACAAACTAAACAACCAAAAACCTAGAAAACCAATACCAAAATTTTTGAGAGCTCAATGCAATAATCCTTAGTTTTAAATGGATAAGTTTTGTTATAAAAGACTATGTTTTGTTTTAAACAATAATGCTTCATTTTTAGTATGTTTTGTTTTAACAAATGCATATATATGTTTTCACTGGTTTATTTTATTGATAGTTCTATTCAAAAAATTTATGGCTTTGGAGCTTTTACAAAAAGGCTAAATGTATGTTATAAGCTACTTAAGGGCTACATGGAAGCTACAATATGTTTTGGAGGTTTCTTGAGAGGTTTGAACACAAAACTTAAAAAGAAGGCCCATTGCCATAACACTCAAGTTTCATTGCCGTGGTGCTAAGCTGCCTAAGACTCAAGATTAGAATTCTGAAGTGCTACCACCAGGGCACCAGAATTTTGAGTCACTATTCCAAGACTCTAGAAACATAATCGATGTGGTGCCAGCATCCCATTATCATGGCACTCGAGGAAAAATATGTAAATCTAGAAGGATAGAGCACTCACCGCTTTGGAGATAGTTATTTACATTGTAATTACAAGATAGGTGAAAGATATTTTCAAAAGAAACTATTGCATTCTCTTTCCTTCCAAAAAAGATTGATAATTCGATTTGTACTAAATCATCTTATTTACTTAAAACTTAAGAAACTATATAGCCTATAAGTATGGAATCATCGATTTAATGGATTATCTTATATGATTTGTGAATATAATTTTAATAAGTGAACAAATAATTTCTCACGAGTCATTAAACTTAGCTTTTATCCAAAATTTGATATCCTGATATCATCAACTTATGTGTTAAATGTTTAACGAAAATCCCAGATGATATCTTTTACTAAAATTTCTTTTCCTTGTTTAAATTTTAGAATAAGAATTATGAAGTTGTAATAAACTATTTTAAAATGATGTATTTTAGTTGACTAATCTTATTGTATCTTTTTTTTTTCTTCCTTTTGTCTTATTTTATTGTTTATACTAATATAATTTCTCAAATCTATTAAACATAAGCTAAATGTTTTTAATAAGCTGGTAGCATCATCTTTTATCTTATTTATTGAGTAGTTCATATGATCTTCACTATAAATTCTATACGATCTCCTTATAAACTCTTTACACTTGTTTTTCATTACTATTTAATTTAATTTCTTTAATGTAAGTATTTTTCTTGTATAATAAATCTTACTAGAAATATTAGGAACTTCGTTGGATTGATTTCCTTTAAACTTATAACTTTTTCCATAATTATCTTCGTTAGGTTTACGAACATAAATAAATATGTTTTGTCTAAATTATTTGTTAGTTTAATTGTTTTAACTACAATTACTCCCTCAAACTATAAATCTTCCATTCAGATGAAATATGAATTCAATAAGACTATTTAGTGTAAATAATTATTAAAAAATTTTGCAAGTAATTATATGCTTCTTGAATAACTATTATGTTAAATGGTTTGTTGATATACAATAATTGTGATGCATGGTGATATGGATTGAATTGGATAATTGGTTATTTTTAGAGAGTTTGTGATAAATCTCCAAGAGATTTTGCAAGAGGAGATAGAGGCTAGGAGAATTTGAGAGAGAGAGAGAGAGAGCTTTGGTTTTACTAAGGGAAAACAAGGGTTTTCTGGAATTTATGCATTTTTGGAACCTTATAGGTGTCTATCAAGGGCATTAGGCACCTACAGTCTTTTGTTTTAAATTTTTTTTTACGTCCATTAGTTTCTGTAGGCACCTATTATGCTATATAGGCATCTGTACATTCTATTTTTCCCTTCAAGCTTCAAAAACTCAACAAACTTACATCCAAAGAGTCCCTTGGGCATATGTTATATTTTATTTTGCTCCTAAGCCTTATTGTCCTATCAAACAGGCATCCATACACTTCTTTTGGGCTTCTGTTGGCTTCTAGTTTTCTGAAAACCTCTTGAATAAGCATCCAAAAGATTTAGTTGAAGCCTATTTGCCTCTTTTTTTCCCTAAAGACTTCTCTAAACCCTTCCAATAGCAGCTTCTTGATTTATTTCTTCTCTTGGAGCTTGATAGTTCTTAAGGCGCTTGATAAAGGGCATATTAAAGAGTAAAGGATACATGCAAAATAAAAATTTAAGGTTGCTTTAATGCTTAAGTTAGTAAAAGTTTTGAAATTATATGCACATCAATGAGGAACAAAGGAGTATATAAAATCATACATTATACAAAAAAAATCCATATGCATAGAGATATTTCGATAAGATGAAATTATAATCAAATAGAAGAAATAAAAAAAATGGAAGTCTCTTACCCTTCTCTCTTTCTTTTGTAGGTTACATTTTACTCAACAACAAAGGAAACCACTCCTTTAACTGAGACGCATGGATTGAACTTTAGATCAGAAAATTATTCAACCATTGTCCAAGTCCCACCTACAAAACACATTACTTTTTCACAGGCACTTAAGTCTACTTGGGTTGTTTAGAGTTAGAAGCATCATTGGTACCTTTTGGTACCCATTCCATTTTGTTCCCATACACATGATCATTCTTATAAAAGCATTTATTTGAATTATGGCCCTTTTTACCATAATAAGAGCAAGTTATATTTGGATTGCTTGACATGGTAGTAAGCACACACAAAATTTATAATATTTTTCTTTGATTTTTTATTTATAACCTAAACTAGTCTTATCAAACACACATCTTTGATTGCCATGTAGCATATTCAGATTGTCCCTTCCTTTTGTGAATTTAGCAAGCATATTATTCAAATCTACTTTATCGTTTTCTAATTTCTTACAATCAGTACAGGAAAGAGAGACACATGCATTTTTATTTAGAGAAACAATTTATGACTTTAAAGAAACATTTTCATCTTTCAAAAAATATTTTGTTTCTTTCACTAACCCATTTTATTTTTCCAAATTAGAAATTTTCTTTTCGAAAGAAAGAAATTTATTCTTCAATATGGTGAGTATTTTAGCAACTACAATATATTTATCATGCAACTCCTTAAAAGCGTCTTGCAATTCATCATAAGAAGATTGTGAAATACTTACCTTACCCTTTTCCTTGAAGAAAAAGTTAGCTTCCTCATCTTCATAAGAGTCAAGGTCATTATCTCCCCTAGTGGCTAGGTACCCTTTTATCTTTTGTCTTATTTACCTCCTCTTCTTTTGTCATAGGCTTCTTGCTTTTTCAAGAAATTTGTGTGCTCCCCTTTCATATGTCTAGGTTTGCCACACTCATAGCATGTAATGGGATCTTTAATTCCCTCTTCTTTATTTTTTTTAAAATGTGGCCTTTTTCTTTGCCCTTTCTCATAAAGCTATCAAACTTCTTTACAAGTAAGGCAAGATTGTTAGGTGTAATTTCAAAATTACTTATGGAATTTTTGTTAGCTTCATTACTAACATTTTCCTCCTCTTAGTGAGATGATGTGGCTTTAAAAGCTATGAATCTCTTCTTCCTCTTCCTCAATATTGAGCTCAGTAAGGAAAGTTTCATGCTCCAATAGGTTTTTGAAGAGAGTTGACACCAATTGTGTTGAGGGTCCTTGTGCTTCTTGGTTTGTAGTCCCCTTGGGCTACCATTCCTTCGTGAGGGATCTTAAAACCTTGTTCACTTGGTCCTTAGATGGGTAAAACTTACCTAATTGTTGGTTGTGTGATTCATACAAAGGTGAACACACTATCAGAACGCAAGTGCACGTGTCGTGACCAAGTAATAAAGTGATGAGTGAGTATCGTCCCACGAGGAGTGAGCTAAAAACTGCTATAAAGACTTTTACTGTATGAATGCTGTAGCAAAGTTAAGATGGTTCACAAGATTGACATAAAAGTAGATTGACTGCCTATAACTATAGCTAAAATAAGGAGTAATAGGAAGTAATGAGAAAACTGAATTGGGAGATCTAGGGTTACTCAAGGTTGCCATGGACTACCGCACTCATATTTGCTCTAGGTCTGCTACAGAAATGTTATAAGCGCCAATCTCAGTCCTGAATGGAGTCTTCCCAGACTTCTGTTCCTTGCAATTCTGAGGTTCAGACATGCATTCCTACATCAATCCTCACCTCCAAATTGTGCACGAAGTTCCATTATTAGACTAATGGGGTGCCCGTATATCCCTACGTGAGCTAACCCCCATGCATTCAATCCTTTTCCCTGTAACATCCTTTTTTTTATTATACAATATTGAGTTCACATACACGTCATTAATCAAAACGTACATGCAACATATCAAAGACATAGATATTTACATCTTGTTTATTTTGGTTGACCAATTCCGGAGATACAGGTGCGGGTGGTTGCACCGTCACCGGGATCTGTGCCAACTTGCTCACAAACATTTTATTTAAGATCTGCCCATCATAGAATAACTCGATCCAATGTGCACTAAAAGCCAGAGCTATAGAAAATCTGCATAACTAATTTTCTGAACATGATAAGGAAATATAGTGAGAATTGAATCCCAGTAAGTTCAACAATAAATCATCATCAATAAAACTCATCACGTCATGTTCAGCTGTATAAACTACAGAAAATATCTTTGGTCACATGAATGCATTATATCAATGCACATAAGAATCATACTGTAATGATATGTATGACAGGATTAACTATTTTCAAAATATCATATGACGGCCATCAACTTATTCTCATTTCAAGCTACCCCGGTCAGGGTGAGTATCCTCTACTCTCCGGTACGGGCTTTTCTCGCTCCATCCGACATGGCCCACTTTCTCTTTCTTTTCTCATTAACATGATCATAACCGTTGGTAGGGCGTCCCCTACTGGTACACCACACGGATTGCCATGTGACCGTGCTCATTTCTTTTCTTCTCACAATGATAGCCAAAAATATGTTTTCAATAACAAGTATGTTCATCAAAATATAACTATTACCAAAAGTCATTGGTAATCATGCCATGAACATAACCATTTCAAATATCACTTTATAAAATATTTCCATGTCAGAATTTCACAATTAAAATGGTAAGAAGTTCATACAATGGAAATAGCTATGGTTATACTAGTTATTTATTATTTTCATTTATACGATTCATCTTCTTTCTTAAATATTAATTTTATTCCTTTATTTTCTTGATGCAGGTTTTCATCACATCTAACCTTCTCTTACTAATCAGAGCATAACTCCCTCAATTGAACTCCGATGTAGGTGATCTTGTTGTCCATTTCAAGATAAAACAATTATCTAAAACTATTATGTTGAACAGTTTAACGAACTATTAAGAAATCAAGGTGATATTACTCCCTCAAAGTATAGGATAGTTCCTCTCGGATAGGTTCTGACCTTTAGCAACTAATCTGTCAATATCTCCCTCATATGAATTCCAAATTAAGTGATTCCAGTGGGTAAAAATCTGTAACACATCTATATATAATTCATATGTTAACCATTTATTTTAATTCCTTATAGCGTGTTACCAGAAATTAAAATATCGAAGCTATCCTAACATATTCTTCCCTAATGAACCATTTTCTGACCTTTGCTTACTAATCGGACCATATACACCTCATATGGACTCTAAATTGAATGATTCTAGTGGCTACAAATCCGTGACATATATATCTTGAATTATTATGTTAACCATTTATTTTAATTCCCTACAGATAAATTTCAGAAATTAAAATACCGAAGCTATCCTAACATATTCTTTCCTGATGACCCATTTTCTGACCTTTGACTACTAATCGGCTCATATATTCGTCATATGGACTCCAAATTGAATTATTCCAGTGGCTAAAATTCCATGAAACACATATATTTAATTCTT
This sequence comes from Gleditsia sinensis, assembly GCA_037074535.1. NCBI lineage: Eukaryota > Viridiplantae > Streptophyta > Magnoliopsida > Fabales > Fabaceae > Gleditsia > Gleditsia sinensis. The sequence continues at coordinate 47,610,122 of CM073471.1, forward strand.
ATGTTAACCATTTATTTTAATTCCCTACAGATAATTCTCAGAAATTAAAATACCGAAGCTATCCTAACATATTCTTCCCTGATGACCCATTTTCTGACCTTTGACTACTAATCAGACCATAGCTACCTCATATGGACTACAAATTGAATGATTCCAGTGGGTAAAAATCCGTGACACATATATCTATAATTCTTATGTTAACCATTTATTTTAATTCCATACAGATAATTTCCAGAGAGTAAAATACAGAAGCTGTCCTAACATATTCTTCCCTGATGAACCATTTTCTGACCTTTGACAACTAATAAGTTCATATCTTCCTCATATGGACTCCAAATTGAATGATTCCAGTGGCTAAAAATCCATGACACACATATCTATAATTCATATGTTAACCATTTAGTTTAATTCCTTATAGATTGTTCCCAGAAATTAAAACACCGAAACTAAAAATTCTGCCACCCATAGCCATAACCATGCAGAACTATCTACACCAACCTAAGTATTCAAACATACATCAGATGCAAGATCAATATGTAACATGATATAGCAACATCCATGACCAATCATCAAATTTCTAAGATCAAAATCTCATATAAATATTATAAGTTTCAAAAGTTTTCTTCAAAAAGAAATATTGTTAAACTTACCTGGAGCACTTAGTCTCCTAGACTTCTCCTTCCTCTTTCTTTCTTTCTTCCTCTCCTTTCCTCACTCTACCTTGCTTCTATTTTTTTCTCTCCCTCACTTGGACGAAATTCTAATGTTGTAAGGGTGGGTTTCCTTATATAGGCCACCAAATAATTCACCTTTCATGATCATGGGTCTACCTTATCACAATTAGGATACACTTTGTTGAATTTTTGGAAAACAAACAACTTATGTTCTTGTCTTCCTCTTCCTTGGTCAAGATATGCATAGGAAAAGGAGATTTGTATTTTGAAAATTATGATAATATGTTCTTAAGATATGGGACAAGGCCCCTTTGATTTAGGGATTCATTTACCTTTTCTTTTGTCTTAATCAATTATGATAGGTTGCCTTTTTAAGTGGCAAATTTCTAGCCCTTGAATCTCTATTATTTGGTTGATATTATTTGTGTGGGATAGGAATGTTTTGTCCTAATACCATGTATTATCATACCACTTGCTAAAATTATGAGTGTAGGATATAGATGTTTTTGTCCTAAAGCCTTGTATTATTATGCCACTTGCCAAAATGATGAATGTAGAATCACACCACTTGCTAAATTTTTGTCTTAATGCCATGTAACCTAATCTTTATTATTATTACATTATTATATCATCACCTAATTTATTTTATTTTATTTTTCCTCTTGGATTTGGGCTTATTCCTACCCATTATGGGCTTATTCCTACCCTTTTTTTTTGCTTTGGATAAAATTCTACCTTTCTTGAAGGGCTTGGTCACATTTTCATAATTTTTGGGCTATTGGTCCAATTACTATATCGTAGTCCAAGTCTATGTTTTATTTCTTGCTTAAGTTATCCAATGGGCTTGCTAGAAACTTATTTGAAGTGGAAAAACTCTACATGATGTGTCCATAGGTAAAAGCCCAATTTATGGGTGGAGATACTGAACTTAGTAACTTTTGCTCTTAAATTAAGAAAAATTACCCTAATCCGATCTTCTTGAAATTTTAAGACCTTTACTTATTTCACAAAAATTTATCTTTCTTTAACTAAGAATTTCACCTTTCTTTAGCATGTTTATTTCTAATATTTCCTCTTAGGTTTTCTTTCTTTACCTATTCCATTAATATTAGACAATTTCTATGCATATATGTAAGGTGAAGAATTTCTAAGGAAAATATCTAAAAATTACGGGATGTTACATTCCCAGCCTCCATTACCCTTCCAGGTGAATGTTAGCCTTGGTTTTCTTCCTCCAACTTCTGTTATTAAGGAAAGAAAAACTAACAGGAAACACAATTGAATGGCAAGCAAAACTGTAGCGAAATGTATTAATGATAAAAATGTGCTCAGTCCATTACAACCCTTGTGCAACCCTAGCTAGAAACTAGCCAAGCCTCATGGGTGCATTCGGTACAGAAATCCCAGAAGCACTGGTATACATCTTAAAAGATGAAAACAAAATTACAAAATGCAGTTCTTTCCTTTCTAGATAAAATGGTAAAAACCACAACAGTGATCAAAATTCCTTTTATGAAATAGCGCACTATCCTTTCATGCTGCACCTTCCGGTGTCAGCAGCACTCTCTGCTATGGTGTTCTTTTCTTCCAATTCTCTCATCTTCCTCCCGTCTCTCCATGCCCTCTGCAATAGCTGCTTTATGGCCTTTTATAGGCAGCCCTTGTGGTCCCAGTAAAGTGCTCTAGGTTGCTGACATTCCTTTTGCTCTGCAGCCGGCGCCCTTGTTGTGCAGCTTTTTCCTCTCCACCTTCAGTAGTGGAGGCAGTTCTGTACCCGCAGCCTGCAGTGTCTCTGCTGCTGTCCCCTGCTCGATGGTGGCTGCTCCTGCTGCGCAGTTTTGCCACCTGCACCATATCAAATAGAATCAGTGTATTGCAGGAAAGAAAGAGCAGCTCACCCACTATCAACCGGGGTTCTGCTATCGTTGCTACATATGCTTACTGAAATGTTGCAGCAATAGGGTAACTGATGTTATATCTAGAAGAGTCATCCTATTTAATTAAATTAGGGGGTAAGAGTTCTTAAAACACCAGAAAATTTCAGTAAACATACACGAACAGTTCATAGAAACTATAATGAAATGCAGCTATCACTAATGCTACCAAATAATTCACAGTATGAGTAAAATGTATTTACATTTCTTTAATGGATTCTCCATTTTTCATTTTAAAAATGTTATATTGGTGTGTGAGGTAGTTGACTCTAGATTCTCTAACTTCCCTTATGCCTTCACGGATTATTTCTAAAATATCCTATATCTCTTTAGTAAAACCATAGTTTAAGTATTTAAAATACTCAATTTGATTCAAAACACTTTGTTGTTGTTTTATGAAAAACTTGCAAGCGTACGAATCTATTGGAGTATAGATTTAGTGGTATGCGAGGTTAATCCTACAAGGATTGCCAATTAAGAAAAAATCTAATTCAGATCTAAAATAAATATTTTTAATCTAGTTGTCCAAATATATTTTTTGTGAGAAGAGTACTGAACAGAGTATGCAAAGAACTAAAATACTGAAATTAAATAGAAATGTATTCAAAGTAAAGAAACATGCTAAGGTTAGGGGATCCACTTTTGGTATATCAAATAAAAATAAATTTTAACTATTTTATTACTCAAATAAAATCCCCACATAAATAACGTTCCATTCGGAATATATGTTATATTAAACCCACTTTGATTTATAGATGAAGTGTATTTGCCTTCTTTTTATTATATTACTAATAATAAATAAATCTTGTAAAATGGATTCAAGTATACACAGTTCCAATCATTATATTGTCTACAATAAATCAAAAATGATTTAAATATTTATTGTTCTAAATATTGTTTACAATGTATCAAGATTCGTACTTTAAAAAATTAAAAATGAAAAGATGTAAAAGGAAGAAAAACATAACAACAGATAGGTGATAGAGTCAATAATAATAATATAAAATAGGTGGTAAAACCAACCATTAAGAAATAAAATAACAAAAAAATAAATAAGAGAGGGCTAGAAAATAAATAACAGAGGGGCAACAAAGCCATCCTCTAAGAAAGAAAATAAATAACTGAGGGGTGACAAAGCCATCCTCTAAGAAAGAAAATAATAAGAAAATAAATAACAGAGGAGCAACAAAACCATCCTCTAAGAAAGAAAAGAACAAGAAAATAAATAATAGAGGGGCAAAAAATAAATAACAGAAGGGCAACAAAGCCATCATTTAAGAAAGAAAATAATAAGAAAATAAATAACAGAGGGACAGAAAATAAATAATAGAGGGGCGACAAAGCCATCATCTAAGAAAGAAAATATAAAAAAAAATAACAGAAGGGCAATAAAGCCATCCTCTAAAAAAGAAAATAACAAGAAAATAAATAAGAAGATAAATACAACATCAAATATAAACATTAAAATTAAGAGTTAGATAAATTATTATTTTTATACCAAGATTTTCACCCTTTCACCGTAGTATTATGAGATTATTTCTCCATAATCAAGGTAAGAAAGCAAAATGAAAGATAAAGAAGCATGATAATATTATGAAAGAAAATAAAGATACAAAATGTCTAAAGAGAGAAAAATATTACAAACACTTAGAACTTCAACAAAAACTTTCCTAAGATCACTCTTAGCTTTTCTCCTCCCTCTCTAGCTCAAAAGATGTCTCCATTTCTAGACACAACAAGGGGGGTAGGTGACAAAGAAGGTGGGTAGCAAATTGCACTAAAGTTTATAAGTTATGTTTCATTTTGTACACCAAAAGTAATCATAAGATTACTCCTTGATATACCAAATCTGCATAAACATCAAAGTTGTAGATATTTTCATCTGCTTTCCAGCCATATAAATTGTGGACAAATTGGATACGTAATTTTTGACTTATGGTCAAAATACAGGAGCAAGGTCGGGCTGGACTGTAACAGCAAACATATTCTATTCTAGCCCAATTTTGGTCATTTTATTGTCCGATTTGGCTAACTACGTGAACATAAAAGTTGTATAAAATTGTATCTTCTATTTACCTACCATATGTTATATGCATTGAATATGTATTTTCTGAAATAAAGCCTAAATACTACAATAAGGTTGGGCTGGACTGCAACAGTAAACATGTTCTCTTCTAGCCCAATTTTATCCCTTTGGATGTCTGAATTTACTGATCACATAAACATGAAATTTGTATAAAATTGTGTCATCTATTCATCAACCAAATTTTGTACGTATTATAAATGTATTTTCTGAAATACGGTCAAAATAATGCAGTAAGATTAAGTTGAAAAGAAAGCAACAAACATATTTTTAACATTGGGTGTTCTGCCTTAAATCTTTATGTTTCAATTCTTTTAGAAATGTGGTCATAAATTAAGATTGAATTGATGCATATATCCATTAGGATGCGTCTCAAGAGTCAAATAGATAATTCTCCTTACTCAGTCATCCTCAATGAATTTATTGTCTGTTCGATTTATAGGCATCATTCCTAAAGAACCACAATTTAGCTTTGATTTCTCCAATTGAGTCGATTTTATATTCTTCTCTCCATTTGTAAAAAAAAATAAAAACTAAAGACAAATAAGGGAGATACATGCTTAATTAAGGCAAAACGATAAGATGAAAATATTTAATTTATGAGTATAAAACTCACTCATCAAATACCCACAAACTTAATCTTTTGCTTGTTCTCAAGCAAAACACACAAACTTCAAAATTTAAAAGATGAGTGAGTGATAAGTTGTTTTTGGCTTATTGAACATTCCTCAAAGATTTAAAATGTGCAACAGAGTAAAATATCATAATCCTAAGATGATGTAGAACTTCAATTCAAATGCAGCATATAGTTTACTATTGAATCTCAAGTGTGTGTGTGATAATCTTATGACATTGGACTTTTTGCATTCAAATAAATTTATGTAATCAAATATTTAAAATAGATCTCCAAATTTATGCATTTGAGACTCTATAAACTTATTTTTCATGTCACTTTCCACTAATATAGACTAATCATAACACTTAAGATCATTAGAACTTTCATTAGGCTTGTAATGTCTAGCATAGATTAAAGGTGGATAAAAAGATATTAATGAAAACTCAATTCACTCTACAACATAAATGATCATTTAAGTCCTTCCAAATACTTTTGATGTTATCATGTGAATTCTATCTCTAACCATATTTCATTCTTATGTTATTTGCTCATACTATATATATATATATATATATATATATATATATAACACCCCCAAACTTCTTCTTTTTTGAATGTTCTATTTTTTTTTCTTCTTTTTTTAAAAAAACTCCTTCCATCCACCCCTAAACCATATCTTCTTGAATGATCATTCCTGTGAGTGAAAGGTAAGGGTTAGAGATATTTTGTTTAAAAACTAGATAATAATATAGGTGTACAAGAAAATATAAATATAGGCTCAAAATAGGTTATTAGAGATGGCATAATATATAGGTTGATCTGAAAGACTCAAATGATTCCAACAATGCCTGATTCATTTCTTAAATGGAGAGTAGTCTAGGATTTCGCCTCAAGTGACAATCAAACAAGTTCTAAAGTTTTATGAGATCACTAGTCATATTTGAATCACATAAACCTTCTCTAAATAACAATTAGTCAAATATAAAAGATTAAGCGCTCATGATATTTGGATTCTTAAGTAAAACATAAGTTACAATAGAGTGTAGGTTTACACATAACACTCAGAACTCGTCTATTTTCCAAAGGTTACAAGCATGTTAAACCATTTTCATCATTGGTGTTAGTTTTACCTAATCCTAAAACATCACTCTCTTTTTTTGGAAATCTAGGTGCTGGAACCTATATAGAGATAGAAGGCTAGACACCCATGTCTTTTTTTTAAGAATAAACACAAAACAAACAAAAAAAATTGAAAGAGATATTACCTAGAAGGAAATCTAGACAAAGATGAACCTGTAGCAAACTAACAAAGAATAAAAGTTTATTCAATCAAATAAAATGAGTTACAGATGAAGATCCGAGTCCAATTTGCAATTTCTACGATTGTCTGACATCCAATCCATTTGAGTTGTTGTTGGAACATGTACATTAACAAATTCTTGTAATGCATCAATCAACTCATCAGCATTTGAAGCTAAGATTGAAATTTGTTGTAATGAGTGTGAAATAAATCTTTGTTCTACAGCTAGATTAAGAAAAGATAAAAAAACCATCGAAGAAATGGATAACATTCAACAAACCTATGGGTTTATGGTGGATGTTTAGTTGTGCCTAGAAAACTATTTGAAAAATTTCCTCCAGAGTACCAAAACCACCTGGTAAGGCAATGAAAGCATTAACGTTACTTATCATTTGAGCAATGTGCTCATGCATAAAGGCTACCCTAAATTCTTCCCCAACTATTTTTCGATGATATTTGATACAACTAGAGCTGTAGGAATAATACCAAGAATTTGGCATCCTCCTATATGTGTAGCTGCAGACACACAACCCATTAACCCACGTCTACCTCCACCATAGACTAAATGAATTTTTCTCCTGGCCAATACAATACCCAAATTTTGTGCTACTTTCACATACTCTCCATTTTTTCTAGGACTAGAACCACAAAAGACACAAATATTTTGAAATTGACGAAATGTGATTCCCTCCATATCTACACTCATCTTAACTTTGAGTATGAAGGTAAAGATAATAATGTGTGCATTTATAGAACTCAGATAAGGGCATACTTATAGTAGCTATGCGAATAAGACGACGACATAATTAAAATACTCTTGTGAGTATGCAAGTGGATGTCAGCTAAATTAAAGATGAAAATTAAAAAAATGATAGCATACATGCATATGTGCAGTAGTTGTGATTGTGGCTCACATCTTTCTCTAGTTTTACATCCAGTAACGTCTTAAATGCCCTCTATGAGTTGAGGATATGCTTCCCATCCAATTTTCTTATAAATTGGAAAACAAGGTCTTTTAGCGTCAGATTCCTAAGACTATATCGTTTCTGTTCCTTTTTAAAATACGGCTATAAACCAACAATCCCGATATTCACAGATCCACTAAGATGTGTCTCAAGAGACGTTGGATGAAAGTCATCATCCAATGACTCCTTACTCAAGCCATCCTTAATAAATTTTATTTTATCTTCTCGATTTACATGAACCAAACTTAAAGAACGGAAACGTGTGTTGCAAGTTTCACGTCTACATTTGTAGCAGACACACATTCTTTTAACTCTATACTTTTTAGCAAAACTGCTTTTTCCTACACTAGGCATGTAAGAAATGAAAACATTTGCATACTTACCTACTAATTGTACCTTAACTTCAATTAGCCAATGGATATAAGTAGGTATTCCCATTTTCATCATCAACCTCGATCTTTCAACTCGTGCTTTATAAATTTTCATCAATGCATTTGGTGGAAGAGAAGAAAAATGATTTTTCAAGTTTGAAAGTATATCTTCCATTGTCAATTCAATTTTTTTTGAAGAAAGATCAAAAGAAAAAAAAGAAAAAAGAAAATAATAGCAATTCAAAAGAAGATAGCAATGAGGGAACAAAATAATGCAAACTAAATAAAGAAAGATCTTACCTAAATAGCATGCGTACCAACTTCTGACAAAGGAAGAAAATCAATCCTGGTAGATAGGATCACACAAAAGTGTCTACTCTACCTCTGAGTTGTATAATTTCAAAAATGATTTCAATCTTTGGCCATTGACTTTAAACACATCACCAGTTTTTGGATTTTTAATCTCTACTGCACCATGTGGATAAATAGTACAAATAATAAATGGTCTTGACCACCAAGAACGTAGATTTCCTGTAAATAAATATAAACGAGAGTTATATAAAAGGACTTTTTGACCTGCATTAAATGATTTTCTTAAAATATTTTTTTCATGAAAAAATTTCATTCAATCCTTGTACAATTTTGCATTTTCATATGCATCATTTCTTATTTCTTCCAATTCATTGAGTTGAACCTTCCTGTAAGAACCTGCTTTGTCAAGAGCAAAGTTAAATTGTTTGATGGCCCAATATGCTTTATGTTCTAATTCAACAGGTAAATGATAAGTCTTGCCATACACAAGTCGGTAAGGAGACATTCTAATAAGGGTTTTAAAAGCAGTACGATAAGCCCATAAAACATTAGAAAGTTTCAAAGAACAATACTTCATATTTGGGTTAATCATTTTTTCCAAAATATTTTTAATTTTCCTATTTAAAATCTCAACTTGACCACTAGTCTGAGGGTGGTATGGGGTAGCAACTTTGTGTGCGATGCCATATTTCCTCATTAACTGCTCAAAATGGCTATTACAAAAATATTTTCTCCCATCACTAATGATAGTTTGTAGTGTGTCAAACCTTAAAAAAATATTTTCTTTCAAGAATTTTACCACAATCTTGTGATGATTTTTTTACATGCAAAAGCCTCTACACATTTTGACACATAATCCACAGCAACAAGGATGTATAAATTACCAAAAGCATTAGGAAAATGACCCATGAAATCAATTTCCTAGACATCAAATATCTCAACAATAAGAATAGGAGTCAAAGGCATTATATTCCTGCATGAGATATTGCCTAATTTTTGACAACGCTCACAAGAACTATAATACAAATGGGCATCTTTGAATAGTGATGGCCAATAAAAGCCAGATTATAAGACTTTTACAGGAGTTTTTTTAGCACTAAAATGACCTCCACAAGCATGATCATGACAAAAAGAAATAACACTATATTGCTCGCTCTTAGGAACACATATTCGAATGATTTGATCAGGGTAATACTTAAACAAGTATGGATCTTCCCAAAAGAATTTCTTTACTTTCGCTAAAATTTTTACCTCATCTTGGTTACTCCAATATGTAGGCATTTGACTTATGGCAAGATAATTAGTAATGTCAGCAAACCAAGGTAACTGAGAAATAGACATGAGTTGTTCATCTGGAAATGAGTCTCTGATAAGCAAGTTATTGTTATGCAATTCAACTATCAGCCTAGACAAGTGATCAGCCACAATATTTTCAGATCCTTTCTTATCTTGAATTTTTAAATCAAATTCTTGCAACAATAGTATCCATCTTATCAAACGTTCTTTAGCATCTTTCTTAGAAAGAAAATACTTAAGTACAACATGATCTATAAACACCATAACTTTAGATCCTAATAAATAAGATCTAAACTTGTCTAAAACAAATACCACTACTAGTAACCCTTTTTCTGTCGTAGAATAATTCAATTGAGTATCATTAAGAGTTTTACTAGCATAGTATATCATTTAAGGAAAATTTTCTAAATGTTGACCCAAAATAACTCCAATTTCATAATCAGAGGCATCATACAAGATTTCAAATGGAATATTCCAATTAGGTGGTCTAATGATGGGTGCAGAGGTGAGTAGGGATTTGAGCTTCTCAAAGCTTGAAAGCATTCTTCATCAAAGATAAAAGGTGCCTCTTTGGTAAGTAAAATACACAAAGGTTTTGAGATTTTACTAAAAGTTTTGATGAATCTGCTATAAAACCCTGCATGGCCTAAAAAAGAACGTACCTCTTTCACTTTCCGAGAAGGTGGAAGACTAGAAATCAATTCAATTTTACCTTAATCTACCTCAATCCCTTGATTTAACACAATATGTCCCAAAACAATTCATTTTTTAACCATGAAATAACATTTTCCCCAGTTCAAAAGAAGGTTCTTTTCTTTACAACTAATTAAGACCAATCTTAAGTGGTGTAGACATTCCTCAAAACTAGACTCATGCACAGAAAAATCATCCATGAATACTTTCAGAAATTGCTCTGCCATGTCAAAAAATATGCTTATCATGCAACATTGAAATATAGCAGGTGTATTGCACAATTCAAATGGCATTTGACGATAGGCGAAGGTTCTAAAAGAACAAGTGAATGTAGTTTTCTCTTAATTCTCAGGTGCAATGGAAATTTGGTTGTAACCAGAATATCCATCAAGAAAACAATAATATGCATGTCCAACCAACCTCTCTGGTATTTGGTCTATAAAGGGAAGTGAAAAATAGTATTTTTCTTGTAACAACATTCAACTTACGGTAGTCAATACAAACACGCCACCCAGTTTGTACTATAGTGGGAATTAATTCATTATACTCATTCTTGACTACAGTAATGCTAGACTTCTTAGGGACTACTTGAACATGACTAACCTATGCACTATCAAAAATTAGGTAAATGACACCCACATCAAGAAGTTTAATCACTTCAACTCTCACAACCTCTTTCATGTTTGGATTCAGATGTCTTTGTGACTCTCTTGAGGTTTTGGCATTGCCCTCCAAATATATCCTGTGCATGCAAATTGATAGACTAATACCTTTAATGTCTGCTATTGTCCACCCTATGACTTCACTATGCTCACTGAGGAATTTTATGAGTTCAACTTCCTGTTCTCTATCTAAATTAGATGGTATGATAACAGGTAAGGTCTCAGTAGGTCCTAAAAACACATATTTCAAAGAATTTGGTAAAGGTTTCAATTCCAATTTGAGTGGTTTCTCTATGGATAGCAATAGGATAGACTCAGAAGATGTAAGTGTCTCAGTTTTGGCTCTTCATTCATTGGTATCCATTAATAGAGTGGTTTCTAACATGGAATTTACTTCATTGATCAAGCATTCCTCATCTATGTTCATGTTGAAGTGAGCTAAATATTTTTCTAAAGGGTCATCATCAAAAGAACTTAAACATGAGTCATCTACTATACTTTCAATCATGTTAATCTCAAATAAATCACCAGTGTCAACAAGTTGACAAGAGACATTAAAAACATTTAGTTTCACAGTCATATTTCTAAAAGATAGATTCAAAATTTAATTTTGACAATTAATTATTGCATTGGATGTTGCCAGAAATGGTCTACCCAAAATGACTGGAATGTGTCTCTGTATTCTCAACAGGTTCAGTGTCAAGAACAATGAAATCTACTGGAAAATAGAATTTATCAACCTTAATGAGCACATCCTTTATGACACCTCTAAGAATTTTTGTAGACCTATCTACTAACTGAAGGGTCACTGGTGTAGGCTTTAACTTTTTTAGCCCAAGTTTTGCATACACAGAGTATGGCAATAGATTCACACTTGCTCCTAGATCAAGTAAGACTCAGTTAATCACATGGTCACCTATAACACAAAAAATTGTAGGATAACGAAGATCTTTGTACTTAATAGGAGTTTTCTATTGAATAATGGAGCTCTCTTGTTCAATCAAAAATTCTTTTTTTGGAATATTGGTTTTCCTTTCAACGTGCAAAGATCTTTTAAAAAATTTGAGTACACTGGTACTTATTTGATAGCATCAAGAAAAGGGATATTAATGCTTACTTGCTTAAATACCTCTGAAATGTTACTATATTGAGTACCTTTCTTGATTATTGTAAGTCTTTGTGGAAATTGTGCTTTAGGGACATAAGGAATAGGTTCATTTTTATTCTCACTTGAGTCATTAATTTGTGGTTCATGCTAACTTTTTTCTTTAGTTTCTGAAATGTGAACTTGATTATCAATTATATTTCTAGATCTAAGAGTTGTTATAGACTTCACTTCCACATTAGGATTTGTTGATGATCCTACTTCAAATTGACCCTTAGGATTAGGAATAGGTTGATTGGAAAATTTCCCTTCTCTCTTTCTCCTATAGCATTGGCTATTTGACCCAATTGTGTTTCAAGCTTTGAAATAGATTAAGTGTATTCCAAAACTTTTCCAAGCTCACTCTGTTGCCTTTCTCCTCTCTCTCATCTCACAAGATGTCTCTATTTATAGACATAACAAGGGGAGTAGGTGACAAAGATGGTGGGTAGCAAATTGTACTAAAGTTGACAAGCTGTGTTGTATTATGTGCACAGAAAGTAATCATAATATTACTCCTCATATCTACTAAATATAATAATCCTATGAACATAAAAGTTGTAGATATTTTCTTTATTTTTTTTGGTAAATAAAATTGGGACAAATTAGAGACGTACTTTGTGAATTATGGCTAAATTACTAAAGAAAGGTCAGGCTGGACTACAACAGCAAACATTATCTTTTCTAGCCCAATTTTGGCCCATTTAATGTCCAAATTTTCTAATCACTTGAATATTAAAGTTGTATAAAATTGTGTCAACTACTACCCACCAAATTTCATATGCATTGAATATGTATGTTCTAAAATAAGGCCCAAATACTACAGTAAATTTTGGATGGACTACAACAATAAACATATTATTTTCTTGCCCAATTTTGGCCCTTTTGGATGTCTAAAGTTTTTGACCACTTAAACATGAAAGTTGTATGAAATTGTGTCAACTATTCATCCACCAAATTTCGTATGTATTGTATTTGTATTTTTTGAGATACGGCCAAAATACTGCAATAAGATCAAGTTAAAAGTAAGCAGCAAACAGATTTTTAACATTGAATGTTCTGCCTTAAATTTTTATGTTTCAATTTTTTAGAAATGTGGTCATAGATTAAGATTGAATTGATGCATATATCCATTAGGATGTGTCTTAGGAGTCAAAATGCTCCTTACTCGGCCATCATCAATGAATTTATTTTATCTGCTTGATTTATTAACATCATTTCTAAAGAATCACAATTTAGCTTTGATTCCTCCAATTGAATACATGTTTTATTCTTCTCTCCATCTATAAGAGATGCACAAAATTAAATATAAGTACAAAAAGTAAATGCTTAAATATGAAAAAAAGATAAAATAAAAGTGTCTAATTTATGATTATAAAACTCACTCATCACTATGCTCCAACTTGCAACATTCAATTTGTAACATCCCATAATTTTTAAATATTTTCCTTATAAATTCTTCACCTTACATATATGCATAGAAATGTTCTAATATTAATGGAATAGGTAAAGAAAGAAAACCTAAGAGGAAATATTAGAAATAAACATAATAAAGAAAGGTGAAATTCTTAGGTAAGGAAGATAAATTTTTTTGAATTAAAGGTCTTAAAATTTCAAGAAGATTGGATTAGGGTAATTTTTCCTAATTTAAGAGTAAAAGTTACTAAGTTTAGTATCTCCACCCATAAATTGAGCTTTTACCTATGGACACTTCATATAGAGTTTTTCCACTTCACATAAGTTTCTAGCAAGCCCATTGGATAACCTAAGCAAGAAATAAAACATAGACTTAGACTATGATATAGTAATTGGACCAATAGTCCAAAAATTATGAAAATGTGACTAAGCACTCCAAGAAAGATAGAATTTTATCCAAAGCAAAGAAAATGGGTAGGAATAAGCCATAATCCAAGAGGAAAAATAAAATAAAATAAATTAGGTGATGATATAATAATGTAATAATAATAAAGATTAGGTTACATGGCATTAAGACAAAAATTTAGCAAGTGGTGTGATTCTACATTCATCATTTTGGCAAGTAGCATGATAATACAAGGCTTTAGAACAAAAACATCTATATCCTACACTCATAATTTTAGCAAGTGGTATGATAATACATAGAATTAGGACAAAACATTCTTATCCCACACAAATAATGTCAACCAAATAATAGAGATTCAAGGGCTAGAAATTTGCCACCTAAAAAGGCAAACCTATCATACTTGTTTAAGACAAAAGAAAATAAAAATGAATCCCTAAATCAAAGGGACCTTGTCCCTTATCTTAAGAACATATCATCATAATTTTCAAAATACAAATCTCATTTTCCTATGCATATCTTGACTAAGGAAGAGGAAGACAAGAACATAAGTTGTTTGTTTTCCAAAAATTCAACAAAGTGTATCCTAATTATGATAAGGTAGAACCATGATCATGAAAGGTGAATTATTTGGTGGTATATATAAGAAAACACCCACCCTTACAACATTAGAATTTCGTCCAAGTGAGGGAGAGGAAAAATAGAAGCAAGGTAGAGTGAGGAAAGGAGAGGAAGAAAGGAACAAAGAGGAAGGAGAAGTCTAAGGGGACTAAGTGCTCCAGGTAAGTTTAACAATATTTCTTTTTAAAGAAAACTTTTGAAACTTATAATATTTATATGAGATTTTGATCTTAAAACTTTGATGATTGGTCATGGATGTTGCTATATCATGTTACATATTGATCTTGCATGTGATGTATGTTTGAATACTTAGGTTGGTGTAGATAGTTCTGCATGGGTATGGCTATGGGTGGCAGAATTTTAAGCTTAGGTGTTTTAATTTTTGGGAACAATCTATAAGGAAATAAAATAAATGGTTAACATATGAATTATAGATATATGTGTCATGGATTTTTAGCCACTGGAATCATTCAATTTAGAGTTCATATGAGGTAGATATGTTCCGATTAGTAAACAAAGGTCAGAAAAATGGTTAATCAGGGAAGAATATGTTAGGATAGCTTCGGTGTTTTAAATTATGGGAAAATTCTGTAAGGAAT
Organism: Gleditsia sinensis; assembly: GCA_037074535.1. NCBI lineage: Eukaryota > Viridiplantae > Streptophyta > Magnoliopsida > Fabales > Fabaceae > Gleditsia > Gleditsia sinensis. The sequence goes on from CM073471.1 coordinate 47,625,211, forward strand.
TAAAATAAATGGTTAACATATGAATTATGTATTTTTGTGTCACGGAGGTTTAGCCACTGGAATCACTTAATTTGGAATTCTTATGTGGGAGATATATTCATATTAGTAAGTAAAGGTTAGAACCTACCTGAGAAGAAATATTATTGAATTTAAGGGAGTAATAACACCATGATGTACTACTATTTTGCTGATATGATTAACATAATAGTTTTAGATAATTGTCTTATCTTTTCATAGACACCAAGATCACCTCAATCGGAGTTAACATGAGGGAGTTATACTTAGATTAGTGAGCAAAGGTCACAGAACACGGCCAGACCGTGTTCTGGGTGCTTCAAGCACGGGTTAGCCGTGTTCGGAGCTATTTTTAAGTACATTTGAAGTACTTTTAAAGCATGGCCGTGTCCTAGAACATGGCCAGACCGTGTTGGAAGCTGGTTAAGCCTATTTTCAACATTTTTCTACCCTAGATGAACCTCTTTAACTATAGGGTAATAGTAGAAATCAAATTGGAGGAAAATGCTCTATAAATTTGTAAGAACATGTGTTAGAAATGATATAAATAAGAAGAAATTGACTAAAGGCCAAGCATAAAGAAAATGAAGAGATGAAATTAATATTTTAAAAAAAAAAGACGAATCTTATAAATGAAAATAATAAATGACTAGTATATGCCATAGCCATTGCCATTGTATGAACTTCTTACCATCTTAAGTGTGAAATTCTGACATGGAAATATTTTATAAAGTGATATTTGAAATGTTTATGTTCATGGCATGATTACCAATGATTTATGGTAATAGTTATATTTTGATGAACATACTTGTTATTGAAAGCATATTTTTGGCTATCATTGTGAAAAGAAAAGAAATGAGCACGGTCACATGGCAATCCGTGTGGTGCACCAGTAGGGGACGCCCTACCAACGGTTATGATCATGTTAATGAGAAAAGAAAGAGAAAGTGGGCCATGTCAGACGGAGCGAGAAAAGCCCGTACCGGAGAGTAGAGGATACTCACCTTGACCGGGGTAGCTTGAAATGAGAATAAGTTGATGGCCATCGTATGATATTTTGAAAATAGTTAATCCTGTCATACATATCATTACTGTATGATTCTTATGTGCATAGATATAATGCATTCATGTGACCAAAGATATTTTTTGTAGTTTATACAGCTGAACATGATGTGATGAGCTATATTGATGATGATTTATTGTTGAACTTACTGGGATTTAATTCTCACTATATTTCCATATCATGTTCAGAAAATTAGTTATGCAGCTTTTTCTATGACTCTGGCTTTTAGTGCACATTGGATCGAGTTACTTTATATTGGGCAGATCTCAGAATCAAATAAGATGTTTGGGGTTGAGTTGGCTTAGATCCCGGTGAAGGTGCAACCACCCGCACTTGTATCTCCAGAATTGGTCAACCAAAATAAACAAGATGTAAATATCTACGTGTTTGATACGTTGCATGTACGTTTTGATTAATGAAGTGTATGTGAACTCAATATTGTATAATAATAAAGAAAAAGAAGGTTGTTACACAATTGGCTAGGCATGTTCAATTTTTTTCATAGAAGGTCTCAAAACCTATATATCAACTTTGAAACATCAATTTCTATACATAACCACAAAAGTATTGCTCATGTCAGTTGGAAACACTATTCAAACTGACTGAAAAGTCATCCTATGGTCATGAAATTTTGAACCCATGTGATTTGGACATTTTTAATACTACTTATGGTGTTATTTTTCCAATTTGAGATCTCTAAGCATGTTTATATAAAGCTGACCTCTTATGGCTTTTTTCTCTAATTTTTTGACAAGATTCTAGTAACTTTTTGATGAAATCAATAAGTGAGAATCAAAACTCTCTTTGCCACAAGTCCAATGGCACAGTGTTGCAAATAGAGGTTTAGAGAGTGAGATATCTTAGAGAAAATAGGGAATGTGTTTTAGAGAGAAAGGATTCTACACAAAGAGAGAGGGAGATATTTCACAAAGAAACCCTCGACTAGGCTTTTAAAAATGATAAGGCATAACCATAATTTCGCCTACAACCATGACATTGGTCATTCTTTTTGTGTGGCACCGTAAGGGTAAGGATCTAACACTACAGCATTGTACCTCTTAAGTTTTATGATGCTACTACTGCACTTCTATCACCACAGTCCTAGGCTTATGATGCTGCAACACTAACCTTTTAGGCACATCACCACTGCAATAGTGACCCATGTTAAAACTTCTCCATGTTTTTAGCCCTAAATCAAGCCAAAACTCTACATTTCTCCTTCTAACACATCCAAACAGAAAAATCCAACAGCCAAGTCAATCAATACATTAAATAAAGAGCAAAATACATATAGTTGTACTTAAGGCTATTACATTTTCAAATTTCAGTATCAATTATAACTTGTAAATGATAAAAATGTTATTAATTAGAACCTTAAAGGGAAGATGTCTTTGGCCTTCTAATAACTTCCTTTCCTTTTCTAATAGCAAAACTATGAGTCACCACTTTTGACAAATTAAAAGAATTCAAGTATACCCACAAGCTTTTGAATGAGTAATAAGCACGTATAAATTTAATGATTAAATTCCTCTGTAATGTCATGGGTTCCAGATTGTAGAAAAATACGTGTGGGGTTATGTAGTCTTAACATTCCAAACTAATATTCTATTCAAAGGATGTGGATATACTCATATAAATCACACAAAATAGAATTCGGGTATGTTTCCACATTTAATATGAATAATGTAAAACTACTAAATTATTATGAGAAGTGTGCTATTGATTTCAAAGTTTCATAAATCAGACATTTGGCATTTTTTTTAATGTTATGACTGTGAATTAGTTGCTTTAATGAATAGCAAATAATTGATTTTTTCAAAACAAAATATCTCACATATAATTCTTTTTTAAATGAGAAATATAAAAATTTCGTAAGATTTAGTTAAACATTTCTTGTTGCTACCTACAGAGTTTTTGTAAGGAAAAAATATAAGATCTAGTTACTCACTCAAAGTTGATCAAATAAAAGAAGTTCAATTCATAAGATCCCATAAGACTTCATTCCCATGTTTGAACAAACCAAATGAATGGTTAGGAGTAATTAGCTAAAATGGTATTGATTAATTAAAGAGCTAAAAAATTTTATTGAAGAGAAAATGTATTTAAAATACTAAGTAAATGCATTTAATTTTTTAAAAATTGGATTTTATTCTCATTAAAAAATATGAAATTTGTATCATGATCAAAAATAATTGTACCATATGCAAAAGTTGTATTTTGATGAACAACATAAAAAAAAATTGAAAGAGTTTTGTACATTGTGAGTAATTAAGTAAAAAGTATGTCATGAATTTCAAAAAATTAAAACTTTGAGGAAAGCCCCTTATCTTTATGATTTTAAAATAAATTGAAAATACATACCCAAGATATTAGAAATAGTGACCAGTTTAGCAAGTAATAACAATAAATTAAAAACACAAACTTGTAATGAAAACATGACAGAAGCATGAAAATATAAATGATGAAATATCTAAGACAAAAATTGATAGAAGTGGCAATGCATAAGCAACCCCTCTACTTTTGTAATCTATTAGACTTTATTGAACCTACCAAAAAGAAAGGAATTTTTTATTAAACTAAGTTCCTTGGTGACATACACCATAATAATTCTTTTTGTGATTCCATTGAACAAGAAAGTCTAATCCTAAATAGAGAAAGTAAGTATTTCTCTTCAATGGGATAGAGGATTTTCATGTTCCCCCATTGTTCTCTTGATGCTTCTTGAAACAACTCTTTTTGTTAGCTCACACACATAGATGAAACACTAAAGCAAACTAAGGGAAAATGTGGAAATGAATCTTCTCTTATTGCTAAAAGATAACCATAACGTTTCCAAAGAATTACAAATACAAGAATTACACAAGATAATTCCCCCAAACTACTCTCTCCCCTTAAAAGCTTCCATTCCATCTGTTATCTACTAACCACTTCTCGCTACGGCTATTAATAGAATGACAACTATTCTGGCAATGTGTATAGTGCAGTGGTCAACCTTGTTGCTTAATTATTTAATGTAAACGATGCTTTGTAGTCCCCAATTCTCAAATTCTCTTTTAAAGGAAACAGTCCATTTCCTTTTACCAAATTCTAAGTGTAATATAGCTCTCCACCTCGACTGGTTCCTTGTCATCAAGGAACACTAGATAAAAAAGGATTGATATAAGAAGGAAATTATTGCTTGAGTTTGTGATAAGACATCCAAGTGACATCTTCCTCATTTGTGTGAGCCTATTGAACTAGAAGCTCAGTTATGGTAGATCCATTTCATTTAACCATTCTTTTGTCTAATACTTTGACGGGAATCAAAGGCATCTGCCCTTCTTCATCCAAAGGTGGAGGTGTAGGAGAGGCTAGCCTATCACCATGATACTTTTTAAAAAGGAAGACATGGAACACATTATGAATCTTGGTATCTTTTGGCAACCTCAGCTTGTAGGTTACTGTCCCAATTCGCTCAATCACCTTAAATGGGCCATAATATAGTGTTGCCAATTTGTGAAAGTTCCTATTAGGCACTGAGGACTATCTATAGGGTTGTATATAAAACTCTCTCTATTCTATGTTTATCTACTTGCATTTTCATTCTGTCTTGTGCCTTCCTAATGTTATCTTGTTAGAAGGTTAAAATAGTCTTCCATGATATTTCTATAGTATCTACTACTGTTACTAAAGAATGGCTTGCTATGTAAGGGTTGCAAGGGGTAAAAAAGCATACCCATAAAGTGCTTCAAAAGGTGTCGTTCCAATAACAGATTGGTGTGTTATGTTGTACCAAAATTCTGCTAATGGTAGAAATGCAACCCATTTGTGTAGTCTTTCCCCAATGGAACACCTTAAGTAGCACTATAATTTTTTGTTTAAGACCTCAATCTTACCATTAGATTATGGATGGTAGGTTGAAGGCCTTTACAGTTAGATTCCCTGCACCTTGAAAAACTACTTCCAAAATGTGCTGAGGAACAATGGATATCTATTAGAGATAATGACTATTGGCCAGCCATGCAGTTTAATGATATGGTCAAACAAAGATTAAGCCATTGAAGTAGCTATAGAATATGAGAAAAAGATTTGAAATGAGCATACTTAGTAAGCTTGTTAATTACTACTAAAATCGTAGTTTTCCCTTGGGAATTAGGTACATCCAAGATAAAATCTAGAGAACTGGTATGACAAACATTATGAAGGATAGGCAAGGGTTGTAATAACCTTAGAGAAGCCATTGTCTCACCTTTATTTTGCTGACAAGAAGTATATTTTTTGACAAGTTTTTGTCCTTACTTCTAAAGGACCTTTCAAAAAAATATTGATTTAGTTCTCCTATACCTATTATCATTTCTTGAATACCTTTCCCATGGAGAAGAGTGATACATAATTAGTATCCCTTCTCTTAGTTTTTCATTATTTCCTACCACCATTTTGCCATTAGTATTTGGTATAACCCTTAAGCTATAATTACAATTGCTAAATTTTCTGTCTGAGCTTAAAATTAGTGAAGCAAGAAGCTTTTACCTTCTGCATTTAGTCTAATCATAGAAATGATATAGCCATGAAAGACCCTCCATGCCCTTTTTTAGGAAGGGCATTAGCCCCTACGTTGTCTTTTAACCGCTTATACTAAATCTCAAAGTTAAGGCCCAACAACTTCTCTAACCCCTAATTCTACATTATGGTGTTCAATTGCTAACTTAGGATATGCTTGAGTGACTATTGATCAATCTTGAGTGACACCCAACTATGGTTGGTTTGAGACTTATAAGGTGAGTATTGGAGGTTATGTCATTAAGAAACAATAAACCTTTTAAACTAGTTGGTATAGACACCGTTAGAATCAAATCCCATGATTGAGTAGAGAGAGTTCTCACTTAACTGAGGCTTGTCCCTGACCTTAGGAGAAATCTAATCTCACTTAGGTTATTGGCATAGCATGGCTTTAGTTAGAAGGGTGAGAGACTACTTTAAGGTTACAAAGGATTCACTTATGGTAATGTGAGGCATTAGGCACAAGAGTTTGCACCCTCTTTAAGGCAACACAATAACTAGTAAGGCTGTAGCAGTAATTGAACCTAAAGGAACCTTACAAACAGCCTTATAGCACCAAAGAATAGGCCATGTCAGTGACAAAGAGGTACAAGAGCTCCATAAGTAAGGGTTACTAAGGGAAATATAGCTTGAGGACATGAAATTTTGTGAGAAATGTTTCTTTGGAAAGACAACAAGGGTGAAGTTTAGCAAATCAATCAACATAACCTATAAAATTTTTTTGCATATGTATGCTCTAACCTATAAAGGCCATCAAGGACTGAAACACTAGGTAGAGGTAGATATTTTATCATATTCATAGATGAATTTACTAAAAAAATTCTATATTTACATATTGAAACATAAGTGTAACAACTTTTTATTATTACTATTATACAATATAGAGTTCATATACATGTCATTAATCAAAACATACGTACAACATATCAAACACATAAATATCTACAGCTCATTTATTCTGGTTAACCAATTCTGGAGATACAGGTGCGATTGGCTGCACCTTCACCGGGATCTGAGCCAACTCGACCATAAACATTTTATTTGTTTCTGGGATCTGCCCATCATAGAGTAACTCTATCCAACGTGCACTAAAAGCCAGAGCCATAGAAAAATCTGCATAGCTAATTTTCTGAACATGACATGGAAATATAGTGAGAATTAAATCCCAGTAATTTCAACAATAAATCATCATCAATATAGCTCAACACATCATGTTCATCTGTATAAACTACAACAAATATCTTTGGTCACATGAATGCACTTTATCTATGCACATGAAAATCGTACAGTAATGACATGTACAACAGGATTAACTATTTTCATAATATCATATGATGACTATCAATTTATTCTCATATCAAGCTACCCCGGTCAGGGTGAGTATTTTCTACTCTCTGGTACAAGCTTTTCTTGCTCCGTCCGACATGGCACACTTTCTTTTCCTTTCTCATTAACATAATCATAACCGTTGGTAGGGCGTCCCCTACTGGTGCACCACACGGATTGCCATGTGACCGTGCTCATTTCTTTTCTTTTCACAATAATAGCCAAAAATATGATTTCAATAACAAGTATGTTCATCAAAATATAATTATTACCAAAAATCATTGGTATTCATGTCATGAACATAACCATTTCAAATATCACTTTATAAAATATTTCCATATCAAAATTTTACACTTAAGATGGTAAGAAATTCATGCAATGGCAATGGCTATGGCATATACTAGTCATTTATTATTTTCATTTTTAAGATTCTTCTTCTTTTTTAAATATTATTTTTATTTCATTATTTTATTAATGCAGGTTTTCATCCTATCTGACCTTCTCTTACTAACCAGAGCATAACTCCCCCATTTTAACTCGGATTTAGGTGATCTTGGTGTCAATTTAAGATAAAGCAATTATCTAAAACTATTATGTTGAACAATTTAGCGAAAGATTAAGGAATCATGGTGATATTACTCCCTCAAGATACAGGTGATTTCTTCTCGGGTAGATTCTGACCTCTACTTACTAATATATCCATATCTCCCTCATAAGAATTCAAAATTGAGTGATTCTAGTGGCTAAAAATCTGTGACACATATAGCTATAATGTTTATATTAACCATTTATTTTAATTCCCTATAGAATGTTCCCAGAAATTAAAACACAGAAGCTATCCTAACATATTCTTCCCTGATGAACCATTTTCTGACCATTGCTTACTAATCGGATCATATCTACTTCATATGGACTCCAAATTGAGTGATTCCAGTGGTTAAAAATTCGTGAGACATAGATCTACATGTTTTGTGTTAACCATTTGTTTTAATTCCTTACTGATTCTTCCCAGAATTTTAAAAACAAAAGCCTAAAGTTTTGCCACCCATAGCCATACCTATGCAGAACTATCTACACTATCCTAAGTATTCAAACATACATCACATGCAAAATTAATATGTAACATGATATAGCAACATCCATGACCAATCATCAAAGTTCTAAGGTCAAAATCCCACAAAGATGTTTCAAATTTCAAAACTTTTCTTCAAAAAGAAATATTGTTAAACTTACCTTGAGCACTTAGTCCTCTAGACTTCTCCTTCATCTTTCTTCCTCTCCTTTCCTCACTCTACCTTGCTTCTATTTTTTCTTCTCCCTCACTTGAACGAAATTCTCATGTTATAAGGGTGGGTTTTGCTTAAATAGACTATTAAATAATTCACCTTTCATGATCATGGGTCTACCTTATTACAATTAGGATGCACTTGGTTGATTTTGTTTTGGAAAACAAACAATTCATTTTCTTGTCTTCCTCTTCTTTAATCAAGATATGCATAGGAAAAGGAGATTTTTATTTTGAAAATTATGATAATATGTTCTTAAGATAAGGGACAAGGTCCCTTTGATTTAGGGATTCATTTCCTTTTTCTTTTTTCTTAATCAAGTATGATAGGTTTTCCTTTTTAGGTGGCAAATTTCCAACCCTTGAATCCTCCTTGTTTAGCTAAAAATTTTTGTGTAGGATAAGTATGTTTTGTCATAATGCTATGTATTATTATCCACTTTCTAAAATTATGAGTGTAGAATATAGATTTTTTGTCCTAATGCCATGTATTACCATACCACTTGCTAAATTTTTGTCTTAATGCCATGTCATCTAATCTTGATTACACCATTATTTCATCACTTTATTTTTATTTTTCCTCTTGGGTTTGGGCTCATTCTTGTCTATTTTCTTTACTTTGGTTAAAATTCTACCTTTCATAATGGGCTTGGTCACATTTTCATGAGTTTTGGGCTACCAGTCAAATTTCTATATCTTAGTCCAAGTCTATGTTTTATTTCTTCCTTGGGCTATCCTATTGGCTTGTTAAAAATTCATGTGAAGTAGAAAAACTCTATATGAAGTGTCCATAGGTGAAAGCTCAATTTATGGGTGGAGATACTAAACTTAGTAACTTTATCTCTTAAATTAGAAAAAATTACCCTAATCTAATTTTTTTGAAATTTTAAGACCTTTACTTTCTTCACAAAAATTTATCTTCCTTACCCAAGAATGTCACATTTCTTTAGCATGTTTATTTATAATATTTCCTCTTAAGTTTTCTCTCTTTACCTATTCCATTAATGTCAGAACATTTCTATGCATACACGTAAGGTGAATAATTTCTAAGGATTATATTTCCTTATATATCTAAAAATTGTCTATTAAATTTTACTTCCTTAATTAAATATTTATGTATTTTTATTAATAAAAGAAACAAAATTAAGGATGTTACAATAAGCATAAGGAATTTGGGAAGTTTAAAGATTGGAAGGGGATGATGGAGAACTTAAACTAGGAAGAAGGTGAAGAAACTGAGGATAAATAATGGGCTAAAATTTCTAAGTATGGAGTTCAATCAATTTCTCTCACAAGAAAGGGTGGTTAGGTACAAAATAATAAGGAGGACTCTGTAGCAAAATGGCTTAGCAAAAAGGATGAATCAAACCTTACTTGAAAAAGTGACATGTGTGATAATTCAAGTAGCAACACCAAATAAATTTTGGGGAGAGGCAGTGAACACAGTAGTCTATCACATCAATAGGTGTCCTTCAACAACCATTAACTTTAAAACACCAGAGGAATTTTGGAAAAATCATTCACCAAAATTTTAAAATCCAAGAGTCTAGGGTTATGTAACTTATGCTCATAAAAAAGAAGGAGAACTAAACCCCAAAGGGAGGAAATGCATATTTTTGGGATATCTAGAAGGAATTAAAGGGTTCAAGCCATGTTACTATGATGGAAATCAAGCCAAAATCCAAGTCAATAGAGATTTGGTCTTTAGATAGATTAATCATATCATTCTGCAATAGTAAAACACCAAGTCCCCAAATAAGGAATTACTTATAGAGAAATGCATTCAAATTACGATTCAACAACCTGCCTTTAAAGCTACAAACTCAATGATTAGTGAGAAAACACTTGACAGAAATCGACTGGAAAAATATGGTAATGGGGAAAATACTGAACGTGATACCTTTCAATTGTCTAGAGACAAACCAAGAAAAGTGGTAAGAAAACTTAAGAAATGGAATTATGATATAGTGGTATATGCATTGATTACTACTGAGAAGCTAGACAGTTTAGAACCTAGAAGCTACATAAAGGAAATTAGAAGAAAAGACAAAATGTTATAGGAAAAGGCCATGGAAGAAAGAAATAGAGTCACCAGAGAAGAAACACACTCAGATTCTAGTAGACAAACCTAATAATTAGAAGATAATGGACTACATATGGGTGTTTAAGATGAAAAAAGTAGTGAAGGGATGAAAAATGTAACATCCCTAATTTTGTTTCTTTTATTAATAAAGTTATAAAAAATTTAATTAAGGAAATAAAACTTATTAAACAATTTTTTGATATCTTAAAAAAAATATAAGCCTTAAAAATTCTTAACCTTATGTGTATACATAGAAAATATTTTTAACATTAAGGAAATAGGTAAAGAGAGAAAACCTAATAGGAAAAATTAGAAATAACATCCTAAAGAGAGGTGAAATTATTGGGTAAGGAAGATAAATTTTTGGAAGTAAGTAAATGTCTTCAAATTTCAAGAAGATTGGATTAGGGTAATTTTTCCTAATTCAAGAGCTAAATTTCCTTAGTTTAACATCTTCACCCATACATTGGGCCTTCACCTATGGACACTTCATAGAGTTTTTTTTTCACTTTACATGAGTTTCTAGCAAGCCAATTGGATAGCCCAAGCAAGAGATATAACATAAACTTAGACTAGGATATAGAAGTTGGACTGATAGCCCAAAAATCATGAAAATGTGACCAAGCCCTCGAGGAGATGTAGAATTTCAGCCAAAGTAAAGGAAATGGGCAATAATGAGCCCAAATCCAAAAGGAAAAAACTAAAGAACCATGTGATGAAATAATAGTGTAATAATAATCAAGATTAGGTGACATGGCATTAGGACAAAACATCTATATCTTACACTAATAATTTCAGCAATCCATGTGATGATATAGTAGGTAATAATACATTGCATTAGGATAAAATACCCATATCCTACACAAATAATTTCAACCAAGCAAGGAAAACTCAATGGCTAAAAATTTGCCACTTAGAAAGACAAGCCTATCATACTTGAATGAGACAAATGAAAAAGAAAATGAATCCTTAAATCAAAGGGACCTTGTCCCTTATCTTAAGAGCATTTTATCAAGATTTTCAAATACAAATCTCCTTTTGCTATGCATATCTTGACTAAGGGAGAGGAAGACAAGAACACGAGTTGTCTTTTCCTAAAAAAAAACCAAATGCATCCTAATTGTGATAAGGTAGACTTATAATTATGAGAGAAGGACCACTTGATAATTTATTTAAGCAAAAACTATCGTTATGACATTAAAATTTCGTCCAAGTGAGGGAGAGGAAAAATAGAAGCAAGGTAGAGTGAGGAAAGGAGAGAAAGATAGGAGAAGAGAGCAAGAAAGAATAAGGAGAAGTCTAAAGGACTAAGGACTCATGGTAAGTTAGCTTAATCTCCACTTGAATCCATCTTTTCTCTTCATCATTGGGGTTCAAAACTCACCCTCCTTCTCTTATTCAAGCTACTAGAAAAGCTAAGGGAAAGGAGGAATCTTGCCATTTCCTTCAAGAGGAAACAAGAAAAAGAATTCACTAAGTAAGTTAAGGAGATCTTTAGGTAGGTTTAACAATATCTCTTTTTGAAGAAAAGTTTTGAAATTTGTAATATTTATATAGGATTTTGATCTTAAAACTTTGAAGAAATTTACAATATTTGATACTTTGATGATTGGCCATAGATGTTTCTATATCATGTTACATGTTGATCTTGCATATTATGGATATTTTGAATACTTCGATTGGTGTGGAACATTATGCATAGGTATGACTATAGGTGGCAAAATTTTAGGACTTTTATGCTGCTGTTATGTATATTTGAATGTGGTAAAAATTGATGGAATATGATTAGATTGATAAAATGAGCATGTCCTTAAACACTTAGAAGAAGACCATGAGACATTTCTGTTGGAAAACAACCTTAATAATACATGATATGATTTCTATTTTTCTTGAGAAGTAGATGATGGGATATGTTAAATTAAGTGTAAGGAATCAAATTAAAATGTTGAAATGAGTAATTTTATGAGTAGATATAAATTAGAAAGAACATGGAAGATGACGTGATAAAAGGATGAACTAAAACCTTAGGAAATATTTGGTTAGAAAATAGGATTTCAGAGCAACTAGAGAAGGTTCTATTTTTTAAATTCTAGGATGAATCAGTTAGGAATTAAAAGAAATGGTTAACATAAAAAATGTAGATATATATATCATAGAATTTTAGCCACTGGAATAACCCAATTTGGAGTTCAAATGAGGGAGACATGGCCCAATTAGTAAGTAGTGGTCAGAAAATGGTTAACTAGAGAAGAATCTGTTAGGTAAGTTTTCTGTATTTGAATTTTTGAGAAAAATATGTAGGGAATTAAAAGCAATGGTTAATAAGAAATATATATATATTTATCATGAATTTTTAGCCACTGTAATCATTCAATTTGGAATCCATATGAGGGAGATATGGTCAGATTAGTATGTAGTGATCAGAAACTAGTTAACTAAGGAAGAATCTGTCAGGTAAGAAAATGTGTTCAAAGTTTTGGGAAAATTTATAGGGAATTAAAAGAAATGATTAATATGAAAATTATATATATATATATATATATATATATATATATATATATATATATATATATATATATATATGACTCACGAATTTTTAGCCATTAGAATCACTAAATTTAGAGTTCATAGGAGGGAGATATGGTCAGATTAGTAAGTAGATGTGAGAATCTACACGGGAAGAAATAACATTGAATTTGAGGGAGTAATAACACCAAGATCCCTTACGATTTCCCTAAAATGTTCAACATAAGAGTTTTAGAGGATGTCTTAGCTTTAAATGGACACCACGATCACCTTAATCGGAGTTAAAATTAGGGGAGTTATGCTTTAATTAGTGAGAGATGAAAATAATATTTAAGAAAAAAGAATAATCTTATAAATGAAAATAATAAATGACGAGTGTATGCCCTAGCCATTACCATTGCATGAACTCCTTACCATCTTAAGTGTGTAATTTTGACATGAAAATATATTATAAAGTAATATTTGAAAATGATTATGTTCATGGCATGATTGTATTTTACCAATGACTTTTGGTAATGATTATGCTTTGATTATAAATTATGGCATGTGAGTATAATGAACATACTTATTGAAATCATATTTTTGGCCATTAATGTGAAAAGAAAATAAAAGAGACGAGCATGGTTACATGGAGTTCCGTGTGGTTCACTAGTAGGGGATGCCCTATTCACAGCTATGATTATGCTAATGAGAAAAGAAAGAAAAAGTGAGCTATGTGGGATGGAGTGAGAAAAGCCCGTACTGGAGAGTAGAAAGTACTCACCCTGACCGGGGTAGCTTGATATGAAAATAAATTGATAGTCATCATATGATATTCTGAAAATAGTTATTCATGCCATACATATAATTACTGTACGATTTTCATGTGCATAGATAAAGTGCATTCATGTGACCTAAGATATTTGCTTTAATTTATACAGATGAACATGACATGATGAGATATATTGATGATAATTATGATTTATTGTTGAACCTAATAAGATTTAATTCTCGTTATATTTCCTCATCATGTTTAGAAAACTAAATATGTAGATATTTTCTATGACCGGCTTTTAGCATACGTTGGATCGAGTTAGCTAAGATCCTAGTAAAGATGCAACCACCTGGACCTGTATCCCTAAAACTAGTTAATATGGATGAATAAGATGTAGACATATATGTGTTTGATTTTTGTACGGACGTTTTTAATTAATGATGTGTATATGAACCCAGAATTGTATCAGTGTTAATGGTATACCATAAACCTTAATTATACTTCATTAATTTAATTGAATGTTATTATGAGTTAAATAGTTAGAAGTAAAGAGATAATGACTTCATGAAATTTTACAGATATATATATATATATATGTATGTATGTATGTATGTATATATGTAAAAACAAATGGAGTTGTTACAAAAAAAAATCCTAGATATAAAGCTAGACTAATAACAACAGAGTTCACATAGCAAGTCGGGATAGAATTTAATGAGATATACTCACTACTAGTAAAACATACTTCCATTAGAGTTTTACTAGCTTATGTGAATCAGTGCAACATGGAACTTAAGCAAATAGATGTGAAGATAGCCTTCCTCTATGGCAACCTTGTGGAGAGAATACTCATGGCTCAACCTAAAGGATATGTACAACCAAGTAATAAGAATAAGGTTTGCTTGCTAAAGAAATCACTATATAGGTTGAAGAAGTTACTTAGGCAATGGCACCTAAAATTTGATGAATTTATGATGAAAAATCAATTCTAAAAATGTAAATATAATAATTGTGTCTACATCAAATGGGTTAAAAAGGGTCTAGGGGTGTTCATACTCATATATATGGATGATATGTTGATAGCCTTAAGGGATAAGGGTGAATACATAAATTAAAGCTACAACTATCTAGAGAGTTTGAGATAAAGGATCTAGGTCTAATCAAGAAGATACTAGGAATGGATATCACAAGAGACAAAAAATAAGGAAAATTACTGATGTCTCAATACGCATAGGCCTCCAAAAGGCAACAGAGGTGTGTAAAGGTTTCCTTGGGCTAGACAAAGATTATCCCTCAAGTGTAAAATTTGAAGGGAGATTGACTGCAAGATCTACTCAAGCAGGGACAAAAATTAGCCTTAGTGATATGAGAAAATCCTAAAGAAGTTTGGTATGACAAAAGCCCAATAAGTGCAAACCCCATTAGTAGCACATATTCAACTATCTATTAAGCCCTAAATAAAAGGTTAAGGTAGAAAAAATCCCTTATACTAGTGTAGTTGGCAGCCTAATGTATGCAATGGTCTACACCAAACTTGACCTTGCATACTCTGCCAACCTTGTAAGAAGATTTATATTAATCCAAGGAAGTAGCATTGGGAAGTAGTGAAATGGGTATTCAGGTACTTACATAAGGCAATGAACTTGAGAATGCATTATAAAAGGTCTAGAAGTGAAGAGGAAAAAAGCTAAGAGGTTATGGAGATGCTGATTTTACAAGAGACCTAGATAAAAGAAGGTCATTGACTAGGTATGTCTTCATTCTTTTCAGTTGTGCTGTGAGATATAAAGAACAACTATAACTAGTAGTAGCTCTCTAAAAAATAGAGGCAGAATACATCACAATAATTGAAAGAGTTAAATAAGCCTTCTGATTGAAGGAATTGGTCAATGAGTTAGGGATACTACAAAATAAGGTAGACGTCTATTGCGATAATCAAAGTTCAATTCATTTGACAAGTAACACAATGCATCATGAAATAACAAAGCATAGAGACATCAAGCTTCACTTTATTAGAGACCTTGTATAACAAGGGGCTGTGCTAATGAAGAAAATTCACACTGATGAGAACCTTGCAAACATGCTAACTAAAAGTGAATACTCTCAAGTTTAAACTTTGTTTAGACTTAATTAATGTCACTAGATTCTCCAAATAGAAAAGATAGTCTATGGAGGTTCACTATGGTTAACAAGAATAAGCTCTAATACAAGTTAGATGGAAGATGGAGATTTATAGTGTATGTATCAAACTTGTCTCAAGGTGAATTAAGGGAACAAATAGTGAAGTGCAGTTGGAGTAGTAAGGCTACAAGCAGTTGATAAGGGTTGAAGTAGTGGTAGTTAGGAGTAACTAACTATAGCATGTGTACCTAGGTTATAATTAGAGTTCAAAAGGTACTTTTGACATAAATAGGTTTTCCTATATAAAGCTTTATTCTATTAGTGGTTGTAATTCTATAATTGAGAAAAAAAAAGACAATTAGAAGAATGAAACTAGAGTGGCTAAAATTCGAGAGAGGCATTGAGTGTTCTTGGAGAGGTTGAAAATTCTGTGAGACTTTGGTAACTACATATCTGATTGACTTAATGGATTCTTTGAATGCTGGATCTAGGAAACTCACACTAACTTTTAAAACTTGGGTAAATCTAGTTGTTTCATCTTTTCCTTCCTCCTTTCTTACTTTTTTTTGTACTTTTCTGGTTCAATATTTCACACTCAACAAAATTGGCCAGCATAACTTTGTTCTCATTTGGAATACCATCTAGAAAAAATAACCTCCCACATTTAGTTATCCAACCTACTATATCTTTCTAAGTATACTGAGGAAAATCCATCTTAGTAAACCTAGTAGGTATCTGATAATTGTTCC
Organism: Gleditsia sinensis; assembly: GCA_037074535.1. NCBI lineage: Eukaryota > Viridiplantae > Streptophyta > Magnoliopsida > Fabales > Fabaceae > Gleditsia > Gleditsia sinensis. The sequence goes on from CM073471.1 coordinate 47,641,672, forward strand.
TACTCACATTATGATGTACACTCGATTGAGACCTTTGATTTTGATCTCAATCCGTTTAACTCATCATTTATGTTACTCATAGTGGTAATCCATAAATTAGTTCTTTCATACAAGCTAATCATTGGTTAGTTTCATTTTGTAATTAGTCTTCCATCTCTTTAACAAAAGCTTGTGAACACCCACGAGAGATAGAGAAGAGGAACTTACAATAAAAGCTCAAACTAGTGTTAGCTTTTTTATCATTCGAAGCTAAAATTAGTTAGCACTTGGACAAATTTCTCAAAACCTTAACAAAAGCTAAAAAACCAATAGCATGAAGAATAGCAAGAGAAATGCAAGGACATTAAGAGAAAATTCGAGAAAGTTAATGGTAAAATTACCAAAATATCCCTACACCACTAAGTGGTCATCATTGTAACCTATCTAGAGAAACACAAGTTACTGAAGGAATTTCCTCAAGTTATGACAAGAAAATTTTAGAAACCCAAGCAATAGAATTTTATCTTCAAAAAATAACATAGTCAACCTATGTAGAAAAGCTACACAAGAAAAGAATCAAAAAGCTTGGTTAGTCACAACAAAGAACCAAAAGACTTAAAGTCCTCTTGTGTCATACACTAAGAAGACTCATAGGACTAGTGATAACACCCTTACTAGGCTAACCAAGCTCAATTAGCCCAACCTACTGTTAGATAATCTCAGCCTTTAAAGGGCCTAAGCTTTCTAGGGTTGGATTGAACAAGCCTTATTTAAATATAGACCCTTAAAATCCTAGGGTTTCAGGTTGGCCTTATGAGCCTAACTCTAAGGGCCGTCCTTTAGGGCTAACACTATGACCCTAACTATTTTTTTTCTCAATTTCTTGACTCTAATTTAAAGACAACAAATTACAATTACCAATTAAGACATAAATATTTTTACAAAACTTCAAAACTTCTTGAAACAAAATTGTAATTATATATAACGTACCCATAATGACTCAACTAACACCATGAAATTATATATACTCATACAAAAATTTTACAATTGGGATGTAAGCACCTATAATTACATAATATACTTATATGAAATTTTTTTTACCTATAGTTACAAATTAGATATACTGAAATGAAAGTTTTTGTAATTAGGAAGTAGATTTAGTACCTATAGTTACTTATATGGAAATTTTGCAATTAGGATGTAGATTTAGTACTTAATTTTTAGGGTTAAAAAAATCAGGCTAGCTTTGAACTGGCCTGGCCTTGCCTGATCTATTCCTAGGGCTTATTAGGTTCAAACCAAAATGTTCAATTTAAATATGGGTTTCCAAAATCAAGACCCAAACATATGTTTTATATAAGGTTTAATAGGCCACGCCCTATGATAGCTTTACCTACTATGCAAAGGCCTAAGCATAGAAGCTCAACCACAATCAAATAAGTGGTTAGACGACTATAGATGTCACCAGCTAGTAATGAGAAGATCGAAATGCCTCTAAGGCTTATTGACCTTAAGACTCTATAAATAGGTCTCCTTAGCTTTGGTACCAATTTATTACCCTAACTACTCTCTTACATTATCTCCATTATTGGGCTTTCTCTCTCTATGGCCTATATTGACTTGACCTTCAGAATCCATGCCTAAACTCTCACACCAGCATTGTGTTAACTTGACTTTCCTTTGTAAACTCATTAAACAAATGCCTTGCTCAATTGTGTTCCACCACACCTGGCCACTTAATCAAACTTCCATCAAGAAAATATACTACAAAGTATGAAAGAAATAAGATAAAACACATATATATGCTATTTTATTGACAAATTTATGAATCGTTAAATGAAACTATGAAGAAATTATATTTTCCACCTTGGTCTTTGTATCTAATTGCAATTCCTCTCCAATGTATTGTTTTTTTTCGTTTGATCTCCTAATTTGTTGGCCTTATTTCATTTAGCTATCTTGAATTTTCTAAATTATACATTTAAATTACTTAAATACTTTGTCCTTCACTTCATACCCCACTTTTTCCACTTTTCCATGGATCGAATATTTTAGTAATTTTTCATAATTACCATTAAATTTAATGTATAATTTAGACGATAGAAGACTAAATGCAATCAAATAGATAAATTAAGAGGTTGATTACAAAAATTAGTATATGACAAAAACAATTACAGTTGAAAACAAATGACACGCCCTAATATAATGGAATCTGATTGACACGAATAACATATAACTTTACCCTTATTTTATTACAAACATGCTTCAAGTATATCACATATTATGAGTAAAACATATGTTCACAAGTTTCTAGTATAACCAAATATACATGTCAAGTCTACACTTATCAATATTACAGTAGGCGTAGGGATCCTGCCTGTGGCGTTCAAAGCATACTCTAGATTACAATTACATAATGTTTTAAACATTGTGAGCCTTGCAAGCAAAATAAGTTCGCCCAAAGAATATGACACCTAGCTGACCACGTAGTTGCAAGACCAAACTCTGTATCCTTATCTGAAAAAAAATATAGATATCGTGTAGTGAGTTTAACAACTCAGTGAGTAGATAATACCTCCTATGACCTCTTAGGTCAACATTTGGATGTACTCATATATTAATATTTATCATATAGAAAACTACATTTCAGAAATACATCCATAAGGGACCCATATTTCAAATATTCTCAGTTCAAATCACATTCAGATATCCAAAATCATATGCAATACAGTATGATCATTATTCAAATATTGTTATGCATCAAAATATTTCTCATAAAAATATTAGGAGGATTCCATATTAGGACTACCATATCAGAGTTCACACCCTTCCGTACTTTGGTGGTGTAGGATTTGCCTATACTTAGCATCCTAGCTAAGGTTTGCCCTACCACCATTCAAGAGGACACGCAATGAAACTCTAATATGGGTATTTCCCAAGAACACAGCAAGGGAGGCAAGTCACATGTCATATAGTCGGCATCTCACCCAGATATGAGGCATCATACGAGGCTAGCACCACCCCTGCTAGCTGAGGTATCAAGGTGCACCAAGGCTAACATTACCTGTTGTTAACAAACAGTGATTCCAATAGGATTACTCCATAGAAATTATCATTTACATATATACCATATCATCTAATACATATTTTTCAGTATAATACAGACTTTCAGTCACAGCACAGTTCATCTGTCATAAATTTTTCAATCAAGATTTATCACATATATATGCCATTTTTCAAGGCAATCATATAGCTTTATAAATCAATGTGACGTGCATAATATATTTCCTTTACCATATGATGAGAAATACATTTAAATTCACATATTCAATGAATTAAAAAAAATTCAATTTCAAAATCGTACTCTTCTTGAACTATATACTAGATTGTAAACAGTTCAGATAATTTAATCCATTTCAGAGACATAAAAATATAAATAACTTGTACACATAATCAATTATACATTTAAAGTTCAAAAAAAGTATAGGATAAGTAATAGAAAGAATTATCTACTCACAAAGTTAGGGTTTCAAGTTGGACAACCCTAAAACTCACGTTTCTAGTCCAAATCTAGCCAAATAGACCCAAAAAATGAGACCAGAGGGTCCAAAAATTTAGGGAATGACTCTGGATTTGTAAAATTTAGCCTTCGGGAGCTTGGTCAACGCATCAAGGCTATTGGGACACACACTGCACGCGCCACTGCAGGGGCTGCACGTGGGCTACACTCGCCAAGGAAGAACTGGTGCGTGGGGGTGCGTGCAAGGTAGGATCGACCTGAAATTTGAAATCCTAAGGTTTAGATACTTGCTGAATCCATCTATGGTATTAATTTTTGGGTTTGAGAACCATAGATAGGAGTTTCGAAAATTACCTCTTTAGGTGATTTTTCCCTCCATTTTTCAACCAATCTCTAGCCAAATTTTCAGAAATCAATAGGATGGATTTGTAGAACTCTTCGTTCTGAGTCTGTTGGCGGTGGTGGTGTCAAAATCTGATGTTTGGAAGTGCTAGAATTCTAGAGAGAATTTTTAGAGTTTCAGGAGAGAAAAATTTGGGAAAGGGAGAAATTCGAATTTTCTTCTAGCTCCTTGTGTGGCAGAGGCTCTAAAATATCATGGGGGACCTTTCTACAAAAATTCATTTTTTGAGGGAGGTCTTTGCAAATTTTTCTTATTTACATTTTGACCCTTAAACTTTTAGGAAATTGTATTTTGGCCTCGAAACGTAAATCCTCATATTATCTTTATAATCCTTCAACTCATGTAATAAATGAACATATTTTTAACGGTTCTTATCTCTATTTTCAAAATCCTCTCTTTTATTCAAAATTTTCTTTAATTTAAGATTTTCTTTAATTTTAAGATTATTACAACAAAATTCTGTGTAGAAAATGTATAATTCCCCTTAAAATAATAAAATATCAACAAAAAAAAATATCAAATGGTTCATAGGCTAATTAGCAAGATAGCATACGTACCAATGTACCTAGGCGACTGTATCGAGAGGTGAAGAATTATTTATGTTACAGAAGATGCACTTTGCCAACCACAACTATCCTTTAAGATACTACAGATTGCTTCAAAAGCTCTCTTGAAGAAAAATTATAATATTCAGACATTTCATCCACTGGAAGTAAATAATCATACGCAGACAACAAACTTGTGTATATGAAATTTTAGAATTTGACTTAAACTCTGATGGGAAATTTAGTCGACAAAACTAAAATGCAATATTTATTTAGGATTATTAACTTTAAGCCAAATTCTACTCTCATTTGTTTATTAAGCATATTTTGGTCTACATATTTAAATTCTACATAAATTATGTGGGTGAAAATTTAGATGAATTAGCATTCTTAATTAAGAAAGAAGAAAAGTGACCGCTTTTAAAACAAAATGGTACAACAAAATTTCAACACGCTTTGCTTGAAAGAAATCCAAAGATTCTTTGTCAATCTTATGGGTTTATCCGTCATTACTTTGTTACTTTATGTGTTTTTATGTAGGTTTAACTCTCCGTAAAATAACGTTAATAAAATTTACATTAAATTAAAATGGAAGCTATCAATGAAAATGTAAAATCATGAAAATAGCCTAATTTGGTTAGACACCGTTTTATCCCAATATTGCAAGAAAGATTCTCTCATGTGCAAGCGTTCATTTTTTTTGTCTATATGGGAGTTTTCCTCAACTAATGGAAAAAAGCTAAATTCTTTTTGTTGTTGTTGTTGTTTTGGATCTATATGGGTGTAATATCCCAAAATTTTTATTTTTAAATAATATTTTATTATAAACAAGTATAATTTTTTTTTAAATGACTATGCATGTTTTGCTAGAAGTAAATATAATTTTGTTGAAAATAATTACGGTTTTGCTTAAAATAATTATATTGGCCTCTAATAAATTTTTATTGTATTTTTAGAAATATTCTTTCTTTTGATATGTATAAAGATATTTATTTTGAGATTTTTTTTATTACGATTTTTATAAAGAAAAATCGTGATTTAAGAGTTTAACTAAAGGTTTATGATAATGTAAATTTTTAGAAATTTTTGGAATATTTTAGGATGAAAAACGGTATTTATATGAATATATATGAAATAAAATGAAAATAAATCTAAATATTTAATTATTATTATTATTATTATTATTATTATTATTATTATTAAAATAGAAAGAGAATAGGGGGACGGGGAGACGAAATGCAGAAGAAGAGTTGCAAAGGAAATGAATAATGAGAGTGAATAGTGTGAATAGTAACCTTCAATTTTCTCTCTAGATTTGAAGTGTCTTTTTCCTTCCAATCTCAAAATTAAGGGTACCACTGGATTCAGAACGAAGAATACTACGATTTTGACCGATCAATTTTTCAAATCAGTCGTTGAATCACCGTAGATCTGAAGTAGAAAATCTCAGAAAAAGGTAAACTCTGAAACTCTTACTTAGAGACCTCAAATTGAAAATCTAACACTGTAGATGGATTAAGGAGCTAAATAAACCTTAGGATATGAAATTTTTCAGTTATCTGACAACTTTTTGTTCTTGGTAAATAGTATTTTCCGGTGGTGAATAGTATTTTCTGACCATGAATAGTGACAAAGTTCCCGGAGTCATTTCCTTATTTTTGAACTCTCTAGACACGTTTGAAGTCTGTTTAGTCAAATGTGGATTGGAAAAGTGCAATTTGGGGCTGTCCAATTTGGAGCCCTTATCCCGTGAGTATATGATTCTTTCTATGAGTTGCCCTATACTCTTCTTGATATTTGAATGTGTATTTGAATATGTTTATGAGATATTTACACTTCTATATGATTTTGAAATGCATTAAAATTATCTGATTTGCTTACAATTTGAAATATGGTTCAAGAAGAGTATAGTATTTGAAAATAGATTTCTGAACTCATGATGTATCTGATTTCACATATATTTCTCATTAAATGATAAAGTGGATATTTATGCATGTGACATGATTTATAAAGTTATATGATTGCCTCGAGAAAGGGCATGTACATGTGATAAACCCTGAATTGGGAATTTATGACAGATGAATCTGTACTGAGATTGAAAGTCTGTATTATATTGAAAATTTTATACTGGATTATATGGCATATGTGCATATGATATTTTCTATGGAGGAATCCTATTAGAAACATTGTCTGCTAACAGCAGGTGATATTAGCTCAGGTGCACCTTGATAACCCAGCTAGCAGCAGGCGGTGCTAGCCTCGTGTGAGAGCCAACACACGGGAGATGATATATGATGGAGAGCGGGATGCCTCCTATATGAGCGAGAGGCCAATTTTATGAGATATGATTTGCCTTCCCTTACTGGGTGCTTGGGAAATACCCATATAGAGTCCCTTCACATGTCCTCTTGAATGGTAGTAGGACAAACCTCAGCGAAATGCTGAGTTTAGGCAAATCCTATACCACTAAAGTACGAAAGGGGTTAAACTCTGATATGGTGGTTCTGATATAGGATCCTCCTAATGTTTTCATGTGAAATGTTTAAATGCATATCAAGTTTGATTTAAGATCATATTGTATCATATGTGGTTACAGATATTCGAATGTGACTTGAACTAAGAATATTTGAAAATGCGGGTCCCATATGGATGTACTTCTGAACTGTAATTTCTGATGTGATAAATTTTAATATATGAGTACATCCATATGTTGATCTGAGAGGCCATAGGAGGGATTATCTGCTTACTGAGTTGTCAAACTCACTACATGATACTTACATTTTTTTCAAATAAGAATACAGAGTTTAATCATACAGATATGTGATCAACTAAGTGTTACACTCTCTGGTGAGTCTATTTTGTTTCTAGAGCTCATAGATTTTGATTTATATTATACTTGTACTATAGAGTTTGCTCTGAACGCCATAGGCAGGATCCTTACCTCTACTGTTACTCTGATGTTTATGGACTTGGTCTGTGTATGGTATAAGTATGGGAGAACCTATATGTATCTGTTTCCATGATAAAGGATTGGAATATTCTTGTTTATGGAAAATATATATGTTCATGGTATATGTGTTTCACGTGCCCTAAAATTAGGGGCATGACAAGTTGGTATCAAAGCAATAGGTTTCCCTGTGGCTATCAAAGCAAAGAATTTGTTAGTAGGACTTTGAGTATGGGTATGTAATTGCGAACATATTTATATTCATGGTGCTGCTGTGAAATTCTATAGGGTGTTATCCTCTTCTTCCTTCTGACTCTTATCCTTATATAACCGATGTATAAGTATCAATGCGTATGTCTTAGATGGTGTCTCTTGAGAGTGGACTATCAATTCAGCTCTTGAACTCGTTTTGATGAACAGTGAAAAAGAGAACCCTCTTGGGTACAAAGAAAAAGAATTAGTTGAAAATAAGAAGATTTCATCCAAACACAAAGGTAATGGTTTGTTTGGATATCAAGAAGATTTGAATTGGTTGTTTGATTTGCTTATGTGAAACAATATGATGAATGACCAATACAATATTGATAATGGGTTATGATATGGTTGAGGTTGTTAATTCCAAGATAACGGTTTGTAATAAGGTGAGTATTTTGGAAATAGATATAAATATCTTTTTGGATAAATGAGTTGGAACCTATGTATATAAATGGATTTGACAAGCTGTGGGGTGGATTGAATTTGAGAGTAAGAAATCTATGAAGATAATGCTTTCAATGATAGATTTTGTTGATATAAAGGATTCAAAGACAGTTTGGTTTTCAATAATATTTTGTACAAGCATTATGAGAAAGGAAGGTTTGTCCATGAAAATTTAAAATTTGAGGTACGCAAAATGGTCATTCATGTGAAAGACTCTTGGATAGACATAAGTTTTTCATGATTGATTGTTAAGACATTGCATAAGCATATTAAAGAATGAAGTCAAAATGTGTTAATTTTGTTTAAGTGTTATGAAGTGCGTTCTAACTGATACAATATAAAGATGTCATCAATAGCATAAAAGGTTAGGAAAGAAGTTGCAAGTAGTGAACAATCAGTGGAAGCATGTATCCAATAATTTAATTTCAGCTTTAGAAGCCCATAAGGTATTACAAAAAGGGTGCCAAGGATATTTGACAGTGATGAGAGATGTTGGTATAAAGTATACCAATAGAGATCAAGTTTCAATGATTAAGGAATTTCCTTATGTGTTCCCAAAATAATTGTCTGGATTATTCCCGAAACGAGAAATAGAATTTGATATTGATTTATTTTCTACAACCCAATTAATATTTGTATCCCTATATTGAATTATATTGACTGAACTTAAAAAAAATTGTTATAAGACTTGTTAAACAAGGGATTTATACGCCCTAGTACTTCTTCTTAAGTTGCTCCAATCCTATTTGTGAAAAAGAAGGATGGATCACTACAGTTATGCATAGATTACAGATAATGGAATAAAGTGACAGTGGGTAATAAATACCCATTATCTCGTATAGATGATCAACTACAGAGTGCTCAATGTATAAAAAAAATCGATTTGAGATCTAGGTATCATTAATTGAAGATAAGGGAAAAGAACATTATGAAAACTGCTTTCAAAACACGGTATGGGCACTATGAGTTCTTAGTAATTCCATTTGATTTAACAAATGCCCCAGTTACATTCATGGATTTAATGAATAGAGTATTTAAACATTTCTTGGATCAATTTGTTATTGTATTCATAGATGATATCCGGGTATATTCAAGGAGTTATGACAAGCGTGAGCAACATTTAAGAATAGCTTTGCAAACCCTAAAAGAACACCAGATGTATCCCTAAATTTTCAGAATGTGAATTTTGCCTTAGTAGTGTTATTTTTCTAGGGCATGTGGTTACCAAGGATGGTACTTAAGTTGATTCCAAAATGGTAGAAGCGGTGCAGCAATGGCCATCCCCTAACACAATTACAGAGATTCGTAATTTTCTTGTTTTAACAAGTTATTACTGTAAATTCGTTAAAAAAATTTCAAAAATTGTTACTTCTTTGATGAGGTTGACAAGAAAAGGAATAAAGTTTGACTGGTAAGATGAACGTGAAAGAAATTTCTAGAAACTAAAGGAATGTTTGACTATGGCGCTAGTACCGTCTATTTCTTTAGGTACCGAAAGATACACGGTATATTGTGATGCATTGAGAATTGGATTAAGATGTGTGTTGATGCAATATGGTCGAGTCATTGCATATGCATCTAGATAGCTTAAGCCACATGAGCAAAATTATCTAACTTATAATTTGGAAATAACAGCAGTGGTTTTGTTCTCAAAGTTTGGAGGCATTATCTGTATGTTGATACATGTGAAATTCATATAGTTTTAATCATTTCTGGTTGAGCTGGTAAAAAAGGCAAAGGAAGAGGATGCCTATTTAGACAAGAAAAATGAAGAGGTGAAGAATGACAATGATGTTGAATTTACTGTAAACTCTAAAAGAATTTTGAGATTGGGCAAGTGATTGTGTGTACCTAATAAAGAAGAAATTAAGGAAGAGATTTTAGAGGAAGCCCATAGATCCATATATACAATTCATCCTGAGGTAAGTAAAATGTATAAAGATCTAAAAAAAATTTATTGGTGGGATGGTATGAAGAAAGATATAGTTGATTTTGTCTCTCGATGTTTAACTTTCTAGCAGGTAAAAGTAGAATATCAAAGGCCTGCAGGATTACAACAGCAGATAGAGATACCTAAATAGAAATGAGAAAGAATAATTATAGATTTTGTTATAAGGCTACCGCGGACACAATAAAAAAAATGGGTTTGACTTAATATGGGTGATCATTGATAGGTTGACTAAATCAACACAGTGAAAACTACATATAGCGTAACTCAATATGCAAATTAGGTATTGATATCTATTATATCTGATCGAGGACTATAGTTCACAGGTTGTTTTTAGAGAGCCTTCTAAGAAGTTTTGGGTATGGAGCTAAATCTCAGTAATGTTTTCAATCCTCAAATAGATGGACAATTTGAGCAAACTATCCAAATATTGGAAGACATGCTTTGGGCATGTGTGCTTGATTTTCATGGTAGTTGGGAAAGATTCTTGCCCCTAACTAAATTTGCTTATAACAATAGCTACCAAGCCATTATACAAATGACACTATTTGAGGTTTTACATGAAACACCGTAGGTTTTATAATAAGTGAGTGAGTAAATGACTATTTTCGTATGTCAAGATTGTGACTTGGGTGATGTTTGATATTTGGATAGTATGTCATTAAAATATATAAATGTGTGAGAAGTGAATTGAAATGGGTAAGTAGCAAACATAATATGAATGGTGAAAGTAAGATATGTTAGGATTGCTTAAGGATTGGCTAGTGATGGAAAAGTGTTATAAGAGG
>CM073471.1:47667500-47670000 GCA_037074535.1 Gleditsia sinensis
GGTGATGATATAATAATGTAATAATAATAAAGATTAGGTTACATAGCATTAAGACAAAAATTTAGCAAGTGGTGTGATTCTACATTCATCATTTTGGCAAGTGGCATAATAATACAAGACTTTAGGACAAAAACATCTATATCCTACACTCATAATTTTAGCAAGTGGTATGATAATACATGGTATTAGGACAAAACATTCCTATCCCACACAAATAATATCAACCAAATAATGGAGATTTAAGGACTAGAAATTTGCCACCTAAAAAGGCAAACCTATCATACTTGTTTAAGACAAAAGAAAATGGAAATGAATCCCTAAATCAAAGGGACCTTGTCCCTTATCTTAAGAACATATCATCATAATTTTAAAAATACAAATCTCATTTTCCTATGCATATCTTGACTAAGGAAGAGCAAGACAAGAACATAAGTTGTTTGTTTTCCAAAAATTCAACAAAGTGTATCCTAATTGTGATAAGGTAGAACCATGATCATGAAAGGTGAATTATTTGGTGGCCTATATAAGGAAACCCACCCTTACAACATTAGAATTTCGTCCAAGTGAGGGAGAGGAAAAATAGAAGCAAGGTAGAGTGAGGAAAGGAGAGGAAGAAAGGAACAAAGAGGAACGAGAAGTCTAAGGGGACTAAGTGCTCCAGGTAAGTTTAACAATATTTTTTTTTTAAGAAAACTTTTGAAACTTATAATATTTATATGAGATTTTGATCTTAGAACTTTTATGATTGGTCATGATGTTGCTATATCATGTTACATATTGATCTTGCATGTGATGTATGTTTGAATACTTAGGTTGGTGTAGATAGTTCTGCATGGGTATGGCTATGAGTGGCAGAATTTTAAGTTTCAGTGTTTTAATTTTTGGGAACCATATATAAGGAATTAAAATAAATGGTTAACATATAAATTATAGATATATGTGTCATGGATTTTAAGCCACTGGAATCATTCAATTTGGAGTCCATATGAGGTAGATATGAGCTGATTAGTAGTCAAAGGTCAGAAAATGGTTCATCAGGGAAGATTATGTTAGGACAGCTTCTGTATTTTAATTTCTGGGAATTATCTGTATGAAATTAAAATAAATGGTTAACATAACAGTTATAGCTATGTGTGTTAGGGATTTTTAACCACTGGAATCATTCAATTTAGAATCCATATGAGGAAGATATGAGCTGATTAGTAGTCAAAGGTCAGAAAATGGTTCATCAGGGAAGAATATGTTAGGACAGCTTCTGTATTTTAATTTCTGGGAATTATCTGTATGGAATTAAAATAAATGGTTAACATAAGAATTATAGCTATGTGTGTCATGGATTTTAAGCCACTAGAATCATTCAATTTGGAGTCCATATGAGGAAGATATGAGCTGATTAGTAGTCAAAGGTCAGAAAATGGTTCATCAGGGAAGATTATGTTAGGACAGCTTCTGTATTTTAATTTCTGGGAATTATCTATATGGAATTAAAATACATGGTTAACATAAGAATTATAGCTATGTGTATCATGGATTTTTAGCCACTGTAATCATTCAATTTGGAGTCCATATGAGGAAGATATGAGCTTATTAGTAGTCAAACGTCAGAAAATGGTTCATCAGGGAAGAATATGTTAGGATAGCTTCTGTATTTTAATTTTTGGGAATTATCTGTATGGTATTAAAATAAATGGTTAACATAAGAATTATAGATATGTGTGTCATGGATTTTTAGCCACTAGAATCACTCAAGTTGGAGTCCATATGTTGTAGATATGGTCTGATTAGTAGGTAGAGGTCAGAACCTATCCGAGAAGAAATAACCTATACATTTAGGGAGTAATATCACCTTGATTTCTTAATATTTCACTATAATGTTCAACATAATAGTTTTAGATAATTGTTTTATCTTGAAATTGACACCACGATCACCTACATCAGAGTTAAATTGAGGGAGTTATGCTCTGATTAGTAAGAGAAGGTTAGATAGGATGAAAACCTGCATCAAGGAAATAAAGAAATAAAATTACTGTTTAAAAAAGAAGATGAATCTTAATAAATGACTAGTATAGCCATAGTCATTGCCATTGTATGAACTTCTTACCATCTTAAGTGTGAAATTCTGACATGGAAATATTTTATAAAGTGATATTTGAAATAGTTATGTTCATGGCATGATTACCAATGATTTATGATAATAGTTATATTTTGATGAACATACTTGTTATTGAAAGCATATTTTTGGCTATCATTGTGAAAAGAAAATAAATGAGTATGGTCACATGGCAATCCGTGTGGTGCACCAGTAGGGGACGCCCTACCAACGGTTATGATCATGATAATAAGAAAATAAAGAGAAAGTGGATCATGTCGGACGGAGCGAGAAAAGCCTGTACCGGAGAGTAGAGGATACTCACCCTGACCGGGGTAGCTTGAAATGAGAATAAGTTGATGCCCATCATATGATATTTTGAAAATAGTTAATCCTGTCATACATATCATT